>JAODAL010037562.1:0-40236 GCA_025379985.1 Phyllomedusa bahiana
CTTTCTTTTTGGGTACCCCCTTTAAATAAATGCCCTTCTTCCCCACACATATTACATTTTATTTCCTTTCTCTTTACTGGGCATAATGTAACTTCATGACCTTCTACTAGACACTTTATGCAAAACTCCTTATCACATTGTTCTTTTTCATGGTTGAACTGGTAGCTTTTCCTGCAAAATACTCCCATTCCTGAGAAATATAATTCCCCGAACACTTTTTTAATTTTAAACCTAGCTGGTGGTAAGACAAACGTATCTGTATCCTCATTACTCACTTTCAACTTACATAGAAATCTCCATTTTTGTGTCCAGAAACCATATTCATTAAACACTTTACCATTAGGCACAATCTCTAAACAATATTTCCCCAAAAAGTCCATAATGTCTTGTTCTTCCACATGGGGTGAGAACATTTTAATCACAAATAACTTTGTGTCCTCCTTGAAATGTGGCACCACTAAGATTCCATCCAGCACAGGATTACTTTTTTCCTTTTTTACAATTTTAATTACTCTCTGAAAGACCTCCTTACCACTGAACACCACGTCAACATATCCCGATTTCTGGTAGTCCATCATAGGTAGCACCTCAGTTTTCTGTAGACAAAAAAGTCCCAGCACGAGGTTATCCACCACAAACTTTAACATACGCTGATGTTTTCCAGACTCCACAAAAATACGGACAGCGTCCTGCACATTGGCATATTCCGGTACCTCCATTGTAATTGCTCCCGAATACTACAAAAGAGACACCGCCAAATTGGTCCTCAGGGTCTTCGGGTCACCGCCAAATAAGACCCCTCCTCAATACACTTCGTCTCCTCCAAGTTGGTCCACAGGATCCCTGGTCTCCACCAAATGATCCCTCCAAAGCTAGTCCACAGGATCTTCAGGTCACCGCCAAAACAAGGCCCCTCCTCAGCAAACTCTGTTTCCACCGCACTAATCCACAGGATCTCTGGTAATCACCGCTTGATCCCTCCTCAGCAAGTCACTTCCTCCACAAAAATACACGTCCCATGGCGTAGGGGACTGCTCCTCGTTGCTCGGGGACTAATCCGGACTGCCAATAGCAGCAAGGGGGTTTGCCAATCCCACTACAGGAAAGACACCCCCCAAGGCCGGCAGACTGGGTACCCCGAGCACCTCTGGCCAAGATCTCCTGCAATGCCCAAAGGGAAGCCCTAAGAACGTGCAACTAACACCAAAATGCACAAAAAAAGTGCAACACGAGTGCCACACAAAAACAGTGCATCAGGATACGGTCTATCGCAGACCCATACTAAAAACAAGTATCCCTACCGGGCCAGAAGGCACCTGCACAGGAATACACAATACGTATTCCCTTCTGCCGAAGCAGAAAGAGAACAAAATGCTCCCCCACCGAGCCAGAAGGCATCTGCATGGGGTTGCACAAACAGCCCTACTGCCGAAGCAGATCGGACCAACGAACCAGCACCTGGCATCGGAATGGGCTGCCACCCCAAACCTCAACCAAGTGCAGTCCAGGTAGCCAACTCTGAAGAGTGGCAGGCGGTCCCACTGCCGAAGCAGATGGAACCTAGAAGCTTGCACATTGGCGTCAGAATGGCCTGCCACATCAAACTTCGACCAAGTGCTCACCTGGTGGCCGACTCCGAAGAGTGCCGGGGTTTGCAGGGGAGAAAGGAACCTGATGGCCACACATTCTCCCCCTAGACCTCAGGGGGGTCCCAGAAGGGTACCGCATCCCAAAATTCAAACACAAATAGTGAAAAACGAAACACACGTGACGTGAAAAATAAATAAGTGAATGTGCGCAGTGGATACTGCCCGGACATCCGGCCGGAAATTATAAAAATTTCCCTATTTCCTAGCCAGAAGGCCGGGGAATAAGGACGTGTGCTTTCAGGGACAGGGAAAGTTAAAGTGCCGTGCAAATGTGCCGAAACTCAAGTGGGGTCCCATACCCAGTGAGTTCGGCACCCCAGGGTCGTCAATCCTGGGGTACATCACACTTAGGGCTTCATAGTCCCCTCAAACCCTCCGGGCTTCGATCCTGAGGGGGGGGGAGGGTCACCTATGGCTGCTGTCTTTCAACAACCGCGTACCCCCCCCTCCCTACCCCCAGGGGTTCTCTGTTCGGAACAGCCATCTTTATAGCGGCCCTTTCCAAAAAACCGCCAAGTACTGATAAGAACAGATTTTTTTTTTTTAAAATTTTTTTTATTAGAAAATTTAAAAAACAGTTATTAAAAAATTCAATCGAGAAAAAAATCACTTCACAAAATAAACATTGTTTAACGAAAAAAAGTTTTCCACAGATGCAGTTTCCCAAATTTTTTTGCGCCTTTTTGGGTCCTTTTAACTTTACTTTCCTTAAATAATAAAAAGCCGAAACTAAAAAAAACAACTTAATACACTCTTTGAGAACACTGCCACATTTCTAGTTCCAAAAACACCCTTTAATGCTTTAAATTGGGGCCCCCTAAAATGTCCCCTTTTTCCGGGGCCAAAACCACTTTGGAGATCCATATAACAACTTTAGGGTCCAGAAAGGCCAGGTTGGCAAGGAACCTTAAAAGGCCCCCCGATTCCCCCATACATCTCGCGCAAAATAGCAGTTCCAAAACAAATGCAGTAGGGGCTTTCATCCCACCGCACCCAAAACCGGGCATCTCGGGGTTCCACTCACCCCCTGCGGTCGGGAAAGCCCTGGTGGGAAAGGGCATTCAGAATAAAACCCATACAACTCCCCGTGCCGATTAAAGAGGAAGGCGGCGTCCCGCCCAACGCGGGGGACCGGGGTTTTAATTTTTGCCACTGAAACCACTTTTTTTTCCCCTGAGAGATGCGCCGCCGCCCCGGGGATTGCCCAAAATCTTCCAGCCCCACCCCCCAAACTGGTAGGATCTTTCATTTTTCCGAATTAAGTACCCTTTGGGGAAACCCACAAAACTGGGGATGTCAGGAAGGGGGATCAACCCCTCCCCCAAATATCCAGCCGTGTATTTGGGAAGCAGACCAAAAACAACTATGCCTGAATACCGTAACACATAGAAAAAAAATTTAAGATGCAAAAAGGTTTTAACGTTGGCACTTCTGCACCCCATTTCCCTCCTCCTTACAAAAAATCCCCTCTTCGCTTTTCAGCCTTCGAATTCCAGCAAAATCGAATATCAATTTGGCAGGCCTCTTAACGTAAGGTCTTTTGGGGGGGAAAAACCCATGAGAGGTCACCATATGGGATAGTACTGTTTTGATGTCTAATTCTTCCCCAACATCTCAAGGATTCAGCCCCCAAAACTCAATTTTCTTTTTATCTTTTCCGCACCAAAAAACCAAAATTTTCCTACCCTTATTCCCTTACAAAAGGACTCCAGAATTTTGATCTTTTCTTTTTGCTTCTTATCCAGGCACAAAACCCATTTTCCCAATTCCCGGGCAGAATACGCACTTTTTGATGATTTAAACTGAAATCCGATCTTGCAGAATTGTCTACCACCCAGGGGCCCCTCCTCAGTGAGGGGCATCCTCACCGTAAAGGGTAACTCGCCATATACGCCATACTTTTAATCTTTCCCCACCTGCGCCTGGAAAGGGGGTACCCTCTTACCTATTACACCCTAAGACTCCCCAAAAGAGGTTCCATTGCACGTTAAATAAGACGGTGAAAGCGGGCACCCCTGTTTTCCCCCCCCCGACGGAGCAATTTTTTTTTCAGTAATTCTCCATTGATCAAAATCTGCATACATTTCCCTAAACAGCGTTTTCATTTGCCCTAAAAAAAACTCCGGAAAAGGCCCAAAATTCTTTTAGCACCCCCCACAAGTCCCTATGTGCAAACCCCATCGAAGGCCTTTTGAGTCAATACCGGGAGGGCTTTTTTTTTGCCCCTTGTTGCTGGTACCACAGTATATCTCTATTTAAAATTGAGATACCTGCCGAACCCTCCCCGTACGCCACATCCCTTTCCTGCTGCACTACTTTCCCTATTATTCCTTTCAACCTTTTATTATGACTTTAGCAATCCCCTTTATAATCCGTATTTAAAAGCGAATAGGCCCCCAAATTTTTTCTAGATCACACTATCTCCTTTTTTGAATACCAAGAAACCCACCCCAAACTTTCCAATTTTCGGGCAGAACCCCCCCTTTCCAGAAACCCCCAAAAACATGAAGTAACTCGTCAGACAAAATGTGCCAAACTTTTTAAAAATTCCCTGGTAGCCCATCACTTCCCCGGGCGCTTCATACCCTTTTGGCTGCTATTGCCCCCTTAATCTCCCCTTTTTATTTAATCTTAACACTAAAAGCCCAACCCCCTTTCGCAACCCCCGGGCCCTTTTAAAATCTTAAAAATACATAAAGTCATAAGCGTCATTTTTTTCCTTCTCACAGAAAAGAAACCCTATAGAAGTCCCTCGCCTATCTAGCATCCCTTTGCTTGTCCTTTCCCTCTGCTTATCGGATTCTTAAAAAAGAAGCGAGAAACGTTTCGCTATCCTCATAAAGCGCAAAACCTTGAGGAAATTATTTGTCTTCCTTTTTTTTTTATCCCCCCCGATCCAATTTTCACTTGAATTTAAGGTTTTTTCAAGAACCCCTCCCCTTCCAATTTTCTACAGAACTGAAGGCGGTTATTTAACTTTTTTTAAAAACCCTTGGATTCCCTTTTTTTGCCTTTCCAAAACCCCCCTCCTTCAAAGTACTTTTAAACCAATCTTACAAAATTTCCACCAAGCCAGCCAATTAAAACCCTACCCTTTCTCTCCCCCTTTAAATGCCATTAGCAAATTAACCTCGAGCATCTCTCCTCCAAAAAACCTACAATTTAGTCGCCATATCCCCTTTTCCTCTGGACAACTTAGGGAGCTGAAAGGAAAAAGAGATTAGCTTTTTATCCCCAAAACAGCAATCCTTAATTCAAAAAACCCCTTTCTGGATCCCACAGAGAAAAAAAATTATCTATTCTGGATTGGTTCGATGTTCCCCCATGTGTTTCAGGCTCCTATTACCCTTTTCCACCATCGTATAACCCAAGTCCTGACAAGATTCGAAGAAGTTTCCCTTTTCTCACCATCCCCACTCCTTCCTCCCCTGGAAAAAAGGGGAAATTAATCCCCCCTTTACTACTTTGGGGATGTCCCTGGGAGGAAACCATCAAACGTTTTAACAAACCTTCTATCATTTTTCCCAGGCGGACTAGATATTGAACAGTCTTGTTCTTTGCCACCGATTGTGCATTTACTAGCAATTCCCCCGGATTTCTCAAAAAAAAGATTCACCTTTATGCTTACTCTTGAAAAAAAAATTTTGCAACACCAAGTTTTGTCATTTTCTCCCGACCAACTGATGCCTTGCGCCATTCTTCTCTTAAATTTTTATAATTTTGTCAATTCTATTCTGCACTCCTGAAGGAACCAAATGCCAATTATGAATGAAAAGGCTAAGTAACGCCCCCCCCTTTCTGCGCTCTTTTGTATCTACGTTCACGAACTATCTTGATTTCTTTTTCCGCCTTACAAAAACAAATTGAGAGAGACCATTTCCCCATCCCGCCGAAGGCCTTTATATGCTCTGGGCCCGACCAAAACCCCCCCGTCCACCGCCTTCCCCCCCTTGTCCGCTTTTTTCCTCTAATCTCCTCCTCACCCTTCATCTCCTGTTCCTCTTTTTTTTTTAGGGGTCCACCGTCCTGGCCTCCACCCCCTCCGGCAGGGCCGAGCCCTAGCCAGCAAAAGGTAAGCCCCCACATCACCACCGGGACCCTTTTGCTTTTCCCCTTTGGGGAAAAACGGGGGTCCACCCGGGGGTGCCGTTTTTCATGCTCTGCAGACCTGTGGTAGCTCCAAATTTTGGGTTTCCCGGGGTGCGCCTGAAAGGTTTTTCCGGCCCGTAAAAGGGTTTTCCCCCTTAGGCACCAGAGACTGAGAGCCACGATCTTTTTCCTCCAAAGCCTCTTTTGAAATCATCTTTCCCCCGGGAAACCCTTGGGATCAAGGTTTTTGTTGCTGCGGCTTTCCTTCCAAATTGACCAGGGGAGCATTTCTCCTGTTTTTTCTTGGAGGGCCCCTACAGGATTCTTGTCCAAGGGGACTCCAAGACCGCTCCACCGGTGTCTGAGCTAAACTTTATTGCTCTCCAAAACTCCCCTGGTCCCAGCTCAGGGTTTTTAGTGGACAATTACCCCATTCCCCAATTCATCCAAGACGGGGGTACCCCCCAGCTTTTTGCGCCGTCTCTTCAAATATTCACACCTCCCCCCTCTTTAAAGGTCGCCCTATCGCCAGCTCCCTTGTCATGAAGCATAGACTTCCTCTCTTGGCAGTCCTTTCTCTGTGCCCACTTTACCCAACCGGTTACATCGATGTATTATTGCAATCCCTAGCCCGTGACCCAATTCTTTACAGTTCCTACAAGGGTTTTTTTTGGTTTCACCCCCCGTTTTAAAAGTCCATATCCAGCACTTCTGCAAAACCCTGCCATTTTCCCGGGGAAAAAAGAGGCTGCCCCTACTGCCCCCAAATTTTATAAACAGCTGGGCCTCTCCTTCTCCCTGAAACTGCACTATGCAATTTCCCCGTCCAAAGACCATAGTGTTTTTCAGGGGTTTTTGGCTAAAAAAATTCCGTACAAAACTGCCACAAATCGGAGGATATTTGAGGTTCCTGAACATGTGGGTCATACATATTCACTACTATCTTCACTTTTTTTGGCTTCCCCCAATGCTACCACTTCCATGTCCTGAATAGCCTTTTCTTTAATCTGCTTCTCCAAGACACGACATACCTTCTCGTATCCAGATTGCCTTTCGAACGTTACATAGAAAGTACCACGGCCCGGATCCTTTAAGCAAAGAATATCTTCAGCAGTCAATCCACAGCACTCGAAAAGCAGGTCTTTTACTACAAATCTTAGATCTTCCTCATGGTTTCTTCCTTTCGCTTCTTTTGCACCTTTTTGGATCCTTATAGAGTTCTTCAGAAAAGCTTCCCCATTTCCAGCAAGTCTGTAAATACCAGGTCTTCCTCCACCTCCGCCATCTCCTCCTTCAATAAACTCCATCAAAAGAATAAGCTCCCGGCGGCGGCTGCCTAAAAAAAAAAAATACCCCCCAAACCCTCAGCTAGCAAAGATTTAGCCCCCCAGGCCCACACTTTCCCAACTCCGGGTGGTCCACCCAAAACCTTTTAACCCAAAACGTGCAATCCGCAAACGGCGGAAAAAAAAACCGCCCGGGGGCGCGACTTCCTGGAGACACCCCCACATCCTTTGTTTTCCAGGGTTCTCATGAGGGGGGGCCCCCCATCTCCCCCCAAAAATAGGGGCCACCAGGGGGACCCCCACGAAAGACTCCTACCGGGAAACCCCTTTCCCCCCTCGCCACCAGATGGTACCGCCCCCCTACCCGGCCCGTCGAAACTCCCACCCGACGAAAATCACGCGGCGGGGCCAGGGGATTCAACCACCCCGAGGAACCCTTGGGGGCAAATCCCTATCTCCGTCTTGCCCTCTCGGGCCGACTCTTCACGCTGCTGCTGCTGGCGGCGCCGCCGCCGCTACAGCCGCCACTGCCGCTTCTTCGTATCTTCAAACTCACCCCACAACAACACAAACATTTGGAGTTCGGCACAGGCCTGCTCGATAGATTGCAAATCTTCTCAGCAGCCCACAGACAACACATTTGGAGTTCTTCACACTGACGACGTCTCTATCAAAAGTCTTCCCGGTAGCTCATTTTCAGAACGAGACCTGGTACTCGACAGACTCCTGGCTACAGTAGGGCTTCCGTGTCTCATTTTTTGCCGGGTGTGAATTTAAGCGTCTGCTCGTCGAAAACGGACTCAGTGCTTTTTTTTTTCCACACACGGCCGATAGCATTTCAAAACTTTCAGGGGAAAATCTGTTACCAATACTCTGAAAGCTCATCGTTCGGAAGAAATCATAAAGTCAATCTCACTTGCATTTACCAGAGATTTGAGGTTTCAGCGGCAAGTAGAGAGACAAACACAGTTCTCAAAACCATCATAGGAGGCACCTGACCGCATGACACAAATAAATTCAGACAATATAGCCGTCAGTCCCCCTGCCACCTTCTGCTAATACATCATACGACTCCCTACACTAGCGCGTATGCACAAAATGACATTATCAGATACTTCGCCTCAACCAGAGACGGGGAAACTCAAAGGGCAACCGACGGGGAAAGGTAAGGAGGCACTAGCAATGAGGACAAATTAGCAATCCTTTCAGGGATTCTGCAACTTTTGCAAGAGTTCAGAATCTTTTTCCCATTTTTCTAATTTTTGCACACAATCAAAAGGGGGGTGTACCGGTCCTTGAAATACTGCAATACCAGGTCAATGCATGGAGTGGACAGAGCAAGCTCTTTTTCCACCTCCCCATTCCAAAAATCCATTTAATATATGGTCCCCAGATAGGGGACATATCAAATATTAAACTGATAAGAACAGATTTTTTTTTAATATATTTTTATTATAAATGTATAAAACAGAAAGTTATGTAGACATATAAGGTTAACTTAGAGTACATTATAGAGGCATGTAGGCATACAAGGTCAACTTAGAGTACATTATGAAAAACGCGTAGGCATACAAAGTCAACTTAAAGTACATTATAAAAAGAAAAGAAAAAATCCTGTTTTAGAAAAACGATTTCCACATATGAAGGTTTCAAGTAGCAGCCGCTTTCTTAGGACTGGTGTTTTTACAGTCCAGCAGAAAATAAACATGCAGTTCGCTAAAGAAAAGTTTGATGCAGTTCGTACAGTCAATAATGTGCTTTTGGAAGACTATGTTCCTAGCCTTCCATAGCGCACTCTTGACGCAATTGATGGCAATCCATAAAGTCCTTTCTTGGTCAGGGGGCATCGCCTCTTTGGCCCCATAGAAGTCATTGAGGTGGCGCAGTCCTGAAAGAAATTTTAGTAGTGGCCCCACGGTTGACCACACACTCCGTGCATACCGGCAGTTCCAAAAAATGTGCAAGGTGGTCTCCTCACCGCCACATCCAAGTCGAGGGCAGATGGCCGTGCCGCAGAGTCCTCGCCGGTGTTGTAAGGCCCTTGTCGGAAGGCATTCGTGTACCACCATCCACGCCAACTCCTTGTGGATGTTGAGGAGATACTTGACGTGGACCCTGTTCCAGATGACGCGGGACCTGCTGGCCGAAATATTAGAGACAGAGGATACTTGCTCGGCGTGCACGGAGCTTGCGGCCAACCTTCTCGGATCTCCCAAGAGCTCTTTGCCGCAGTCCTGAAGGTGGTATAGATGGATTGTCCTTTCTAGGACCCCGTAGTGCTTGGGTGGTACGAGGATTACCGGTGATGTTTGAGCCAGGGAGATCCAACCCCTTCTCCTGAAAATATGTCTGACAGCGTACCTCAAAAAGAAAGCCCATGTGTTACTTTTACACAATTTTTTTAAAACAAATACAAAAGAACCTTATATATAGAAAGGACTTTACGCAAGGAACCTGCATCCCTCCATTGCTATGCTGCTTTTCCATGACCTCTCTCAAGTTTCTCCGCTTTGGAGCTCCATACAAAGGTGAACACCATTCTCTGGATCTTTTTTGCTATCAAGTCAGAGGGCGGGTAAACCATGCTCCGGTACAAGAGCATTGGCAGCAGGAGTGCCTTAACCACAAGCACCTTACCTTGCATGGTGAGCTTGCGCAGGGACTAAAAGCCTAGTTTTTTCCTGACCTTCTCCTGTACAACCTCCCAGCTTTTTGCACCATTGTTCTCCTAGTCGTCGATGACACCAAGTATCTTAATTTGGTCGCTCTGAACCCGCAGCCCTGGCACAGGGTGGTCACCCCAGCTCCCCACACGGAAGACCTCGCTTTTGTTGATGTTACGTTTGAACCCTGATGCTGCACAGAAGAGGTGCCCTGCGCAGAGATCTATCATCCTCGAAGAGCATGGTGACATCGTCCATGTAACCGCATACCTTAAAGGCGTTCCCGCCGGCACCTGGAATGGGCACCCCCTTGACCACCTTGTCTTCCCTAATGCTGTTCAGCAGGGGCTCTATAGCGCATATAAACAGAATTGGTGAGAGAGGGCAGCCCTGCTTAACTTCCGAAGCTAAGGCTATGTCCTGAGTTAGATGACTGTTGACCATCACCTGACTGTGTGCGCCTTGTATAACAGACCTGTTTGTCGGGTGAAGCACTCTGGAAAGCCCATTGCCTCTAGGACTCTCCACATGAATGTATGGGACACTCTGTCAAATGCTTTCTGGAAGTCCAGTGCGAGGATGGCCAACCTCTGCCCCCGCTCCTGTTGGTACCATAGTATGTCTTTGATGGTATTGAGGTGCTCTACTACACTCCTCCCGGGCACCGCACATACCTGTTCTTGTTGGATTACCCTGTGCGGGACTTTTTTGGCCCTGTTGACTAAGATTTTTGCGAAGACCTTGTAGTCAACGCAGAGTAGTGTTATAGGCCTCCAGTTCTCCAGCTTGGTAAGGTCGCGTTTCTTGGGAAGAAGGGTCACTACACCCTTCCTCCATGTATTGGGAAGCGTATGCGCTTTCCAAGCTTCCTGGAACTTTTGGTGCAGGTCCTGCCCCATTTCCTCCCAAAAGGTCTTATAGAGCTCCACGGGCAGAACATCTATGCCTGGGGTTTTCCCGTATGCTAGGCTGCTGATGGCTGTTTTGACTTCCTCTAGCGACAAGTTTTGATTAAGAACCTCGCGGTCCTCCTGGCTAAGGGTGTGGTTTATGCCATGAAGTAGGTCCTCAGCTATGGAGGCATCTAAGGTTGATGTAGAAACCCTGCACTTTGTGGAGTATGCCATCTGTTGTTTTTTCACCTTCTAGCTCCTCTATTGGCGTCTTAATCTCAACTGCTTTTTTGAAGAAAAATCTGTTACATTTTTCTCCGCTTTCTGCCTCCTGTATTTTGGTGGCATGCATTATCTCCCTACCTTTCCTTTTAACCGCCTCCTTGATATTGTTTCTGATTTTAACTTTCAGATCCTCTACCTGTATCCCCAGCTCCTCAAACTTGTGGCAGGTCTGGAGCCTGAGGTTGAGGTCCCTATACCACTGCAAGCGCTCTTTTGCTTTCTGGACCCCCTTCTTCATAAAAAAAAGTCTTAAAGCACTTCTTACAGTGCTCCCACCATGTTAGCATGTTTTTAACGTTGTTTTAGCTTGTCATAGCTTTTGGTACAACCTCAGGAACTCCTCCCTGGTTTGTGGGTCTTCTAGGAGGGACACGTTGAGCCTCCATATCCCCCTGCCCCTTCTTGTACCAGCTAGTTGGAAAGAAAAGAGAAGCATTTTATGGTCAGATAGGATATTGCTGACAAGTGATATCCCTTCGCTTTTTACTTGCTGGGTTATGAAAACAAAGTCTATCCTTAACTTGCTAACCCTGTTGCCCCAGGTGTAGCCTGGGTCATCGCTGTGGTGCTTTTTCCACACATCACAAAGTCTTAGGTCTTGCAACATGTCCAACAGTGCTATCTCAGTCTTGTCTTTTCTGTTAAGGGTTTCCCCCGCTCTCTTTTCCCCTGGTAGGACACAATTAAAGTCTCCCCCTATTATCAGGAGGGAGGCACCGGGCAGGAAAACTTGTACAGTCTCTAAGAACTCAGCCCGCTCCTCTTTGTCGGGGGGGTGCATATACGTTGAGGATCCTCAACTCCTGGCTTTGGACCTTAATGTATGCTAGGAGCGCCCTCCCAGGTACTAGCTCTAAGGAGGAGGTTATTTGTAAGTCCTTACCTCTGAAGAGGATTGCCACGCCAGTGGCCTTGCGCTCTTGATCCCCAGACCAGATGGATGGTCCTTGAGTCCATTCCTTTCAGAGGTCTTTGTAGTTAAGGTCGCTTTCCAGGCCACATTACTGTAAAAGAAAAATGTCAACATCCTGCGAGGATAAGAAAGAAAGAACCGCAGATCTTCTCGTGTCCTTCTTAATGCTTCTCACATTTAGAGAAGCTAATTTTAAGTTCTTAACAGCCATAGTCCTCTATTGTTGAAGACTCTGCTGCTTCTGGTGTTGCTTGTAGAGTCTTTCTTGGTCTGGAGGCAGACTTTGACCTGCCAGCCTGTTCGCAGCCAGAGGACTCGCCCTCGCTTCTGTTCACCCTCCCTACCTTCCTTTTTAAGGAGTCCGGTCCTTCATCCATGTGATCCTTACTTCGTTTGTTGGAATCTGTAGATAGATCCATTGCTGTTGTACCCTCTTCTGGCTGTCGCTGATCAGCGTCGTCTGCGGGAGGCTTCCCTTCCGCGTCTGTCGCCGAACTTGGTGCTTGCCTTGAGGTTCTCTTAGCATGTACAGCTGGACTTGCCTGTAGAGTGGGTGTACTCTCAGGAGCCGGAAGTTTGTGGTAGCCTTTCCCTGCTGTGAGCAGAAGATGAAGGGGTTGGTCTTGGGTCTAGGGGCTGCGGTCAGCTGAGTGCTTGAGTCTTCGCTGGCAGGTATCCCTTCCTCTGGAGCATGGTTTCCGGAGGGGCTTTCTGCTGCATTGGTAGAGGCCTCCAGGGTGGCCGGACTGGGTTGTGCCAGGTCTTCGGGGGTCTTGGGTGACTGGGAGGCAGGTTTTTCTGGCACGTAAGTCGTTCCTGCAGTGCTGGGCCCTTCTGCTACGACCTTCTCCCTTCTTGGGTCATCATCTGCCCAATCCCAGGCTTCCGCCTCAAAGCTGCTGATGTCTCGGTTACTGAATTCTTCTATTTCTTCTGCTACCTCTCTTGCCTCCTCTTTTTCCATCTCCTCTGCGATCTCCTCTATGATCCTTTCTGTCCCCCTTCCATGCATTCTGGATTCCCGGCCGCCTCTTCGATGCTCTCCCGAACCTTGTTGAAGAGCCTGGCATCCCTCAGCGTAAGGTAGAAATGTGGTCTGGGGTCTTTGAGGCATAAGATGTCTTCCAGCTTGATTCCGATGGTGTCTTGCAAAACGCTCTTCACAAAGGTCCTGGTGTCTGGTCTCTCTTCTCCTGATGCGATGATCTTGAAAGTGTTTCGTATTATGACCTCTCCCTCCTGGGCGAGCCTGATTTTGGCCCTCATGGCCTGCATCTTCTCACTTGTTCGTGGACTAAGCCTTTACCCCAATAGCAGCAGGAGGGTGAAGCCCTCCGAAGAGGGCGATCTCCCCAGGCTGAGGCGAGGGCACCACTCACTGCCTACTTGGTAGATCTCCAGTCAACACTTTTGATCTTAGCCGAGAAGCGATAACCAAGAAAGGGACCAGACCAACCGCCCTACAGGCCTACACATTTTCCACTCCATGGCTGGTCCACCCTAGCTCGTTTAACCCAAAGCGTGCCAATCCGCAAACGGACGAAACAAAAGACTGCCGGGAGCGTCGACTTCCTGGACGACACTCCCACAATCCTTTGCTTTTCCAGGCTAATCTGCATGAAGGCGGGCCCCCATAGCTCCTCCCAAAGACTGGGCTCCACCTCCCGTAACGAAGGGGCTCCGAGCCCTAGGGGCCACCAGGAGGACCCCACGACACGACTCGCTGCCGGAACCACCATTCCCCCCTCGCCACCGGATGGTATCGCCTCCTACACCGGCCCGTCGAGAACTCCCACCTCGACGGAAGATCACGCGGCGGGCGGGAGGGATTCTACCACCTTAAGGAACTCTGTGGCAATCCCTATCTCCGTCTTGCCATCTCTTGCCGACTCTTCACGCTGCTGCTACTGGCGGCGGCGCCGATGCTGCCGCCGCTTCTTCGTATCTTCAAACTCACCCCACAACAACACAAACATTTGGAGTTCGGCACAAGCCTGCTCGATAGATTGCAAATCTTCTCAGCAGCCCACAGACAACACATTTGGAGATCTTCACACTGCCGACGTCTCTATCAAAAGTTTTCCCGGTAGCTCATTTTCAGAACGAGACCTGGTACTCGACAGACTCCTGGCTACAGTAGGGCTTCCGTGTCTCATTTTTAGCCGGGTGGGAATTTAAGCGTCTGCTCATCGAAAACGGACTCGGTGCTTTTTTTTCGCCCCACACGGCCGATAGCATTTCAAAACTTTCTGGGCCAAATCTGTTACCAATACTCTAAAAGCTCATCGTTTGGAAGAAATCATAAAGTCAATCTGACTTGCAATTACCAGAGATTTGAGGTTTCAGCAGCAAGTAGAGAGACAAAGACAGTTCTCAAAACCGTCATAGGAGTTCAGAGATTCATTGGCGGCGGCGACGGATGCAGAAATTAGAGTCTATGTAGGTTTCAGAGAACAGGAGAGCAGGCAGGAGACACCTGGCCATTTCAGACAGTGCTGCTGACCAGAGAGGGGACTTATCAGATCTTAAAGAGACAACCACACTTTTTTTTTTTTAAACTTGTCAATATTTATTTATTCAGATTCAAACACCTAGACAAGCAGGCACCTGACCGCATGACACAATTAAATTCAGACAGTATAGCCATCAGCTAGGGGCCGTCAGACCCATGCCATCGCCTGCTAATACATCACACGACTCCCTACACTAGCACGCATGCACAAAATGACATTACCAGACACTTCGCCTCAACCCGAGACGGGGAAACTCAAAGGTCAACCAACAGAGAAAAATAAGGAGGAACTAGCAATGAGGACAAATTAACAATCCTTTCAGGGATTCTGCAACTTTTGCAAAAGTTCAGAATCTTTTTCCCATTTTTCAAATTTTTGCACACAATCAAAAGGGGGGTGCACCCGTCCTGGAAATACTGCAATACCAGGTCAATGCATGGAGTGGACAGAGCAAGCTCTTTTTCCACCTCCCCATTCCAAAAATCCATTTAAGATATGGTCCCCAGATAGGGGACGTATCAGATATTAAACTGATAAGAACAGTTTTTTTTTTTTTTTTTTTAATATTTACAAAGAAGTTTGAAAAGAAAGCAATATTTACAAGGCATAAAATTTACATAAAATTAGCATAGAGTTTGAATAAATTTACAGCACTTATAAAAAGGTATTCCATTGATCTTTCTTTCATTTGTAAGCTAAAAAGACGCACTGTTTTCGATCTAAAAGATAATATAAATACATTTCATTAAAACATAATCGTATAACATCCGTTTCTGATAAAATTTCATAGGTAAATAATAAAATATTCCTGGCCTTCCAGAGTGCGGATTTTACACAATTTATAGCCTTCCATGCCATAATTTTTTGCGGTGGCATAGGGCATTCCAGCCGGCCGTATAGAATAGTTTCCGCATTACAGTCCTTTATTTCCGCCACCTGCCATAGCAGGGGGAAGATTTTCTTCCAGACTTCCTGTGCAAATTTACAGATCCACATAAGGTGCATTACTGTTCCTTCCGCCCCACAATCTTGTCTTGGGCAGGTGGCGGTTCTTGAAGACCTTCGACGGTGCTGGAATGCCCGGCATGGAAGGCACTGATGTACGCAACTCCAGGCCAGGTCCTTATGAGAATTAAAAAGATAGGAAACATTAATTAAATTCCATATTAAAACACATTGATTCTCTCTAAAATTTGCAATCTCGGTAACGGATTCATTATCTCTAAGATCAGTTAAAAGTTTTTTACTATTATTAAAAACCTCTTTGTTTTTATTAATCAGGTTAAAATCATGTACAATCTTTTCTAAAAATAGATAATGGTCTGGTGTTTTAAAAGCGTAAGGCAACATTTTATTTATCTCAAACCATCCGTATTTTCTCATTAAAAAACCTATATTGTATCTTAATAAAAACGACCACGCATGTGTCTTACTTAAGGTATTAAACAATAGCAGAAATACTTTATAAAAATGAACCTATTAAAATCCGGCACGTCTTTCCCTCCTTTCGTCTTTACCTTTCGTACTGTTTCTCATTTAAATTTTTCCATTTTGGAACCCCAAAAGAAAGTAAAACACGCTTTGTTAATTTTCTTTAACATTTGGGCCAGAGGGGTAAAAACCATGCCCAGATACAACAGGAGCGGTAAAACAATCATTTTTAAGATTAAAACCTTACCCTCCATAGTTAACTTACGTAACTTCCATAGGCTCAGTTTTTCATTAATTTTGTGCGCCACTATATCCCAGCTGTGAAACCCATTATTGGACTCGCTGAAAGAGATCCCTAAAATTGTTATTGAGTTACAAACAGGGATAAAAAAATCTCTTAAAACCATATCACCAATATTTAAAATACTGCATTTATTATGGTTGACTTTAAAACCTGAGGCACATGGTCCTTTGAAGTGAATGGGCATCTCTGCATATTATCGCCGCATCGTCCATATACCCCACTGCCTTTGCCTCTATACTGTTCCCTCTGAGTAAGGGAATCCCCCGGATCATTTTACCTCTCCTAACCGCACACAACAATGGTTCTAGTGCACATATAAAAAGCAGTGGGGACAGCGGACACCCCTGTTTTACTCCTGATTTTAAAAACACATCTTCTGTCTTGAAATTATTAACTAAAATCTTGCTTGTACAGTCTCGATAAAATGCCTTAAGAGAATCTAAAAAGGCCTCTGGCATACCCATTTTCTTTAAAACTTTAAAAAGATAAAAGTGAGATACTCTATCAAAAGCTTTTTCAAAGTCTAAAGAGATTATAGCCAGCTTACTTTTACGACTTTTAACATCTGCTATTATATCTTTTAAAAGATTTAGATTATCCCATATGCAACGTCCTGGGATGCCACAAACTTGATCCGTATGTATGATTTTATCGATTACACTTTTTAAACAATTGGCGCAGATCTTCGCCATTACTTTGTAATCACTATTCAATAAGGTAATAGGCCTCCAATTTTTTAACTCCTTTTTGTCCCCTTTTTTATAAAACAAAGTGACTTCGCCTTTTTTCCAGGAGTTGGGGAGCATTTAAGAATAAAATACTTCATTAAAAATTGTAAACAAATCTTCTTTTAAAAGATTATAAAATTTATTGTAAAATTCAATGGGTATACCATCTGGGCCAGCTGTTTTACCGAAATTAAAACTCTTAATGGTTTCTAAAATCTCAGATTCTGTTAAATTTCTTATTAAAATTTGTTGGGAAGTGGGATCTAAAATAGTTGTGATCTCTTCCAGCGAGTCTTCTAAAAAACTTTGATCCACAGGTCTCTCACTAAAAAGCTCTGAATAAAAGTTATGGACCTTATCTAAAAGACTCTGTATGTCTGAGACGCCTTCTATTTCTTCAATTTGACTTTTTTGATCTCTTTTTTTTTTTTTTTAAGTATCTGGAACATTTCTCATTTTCTTCTATGTGTTTTATTTTAGTATTGAAAATAATTTCTTTCCCTTTTTGTTCTAAACACTTCTTTATTTCTTTTTTTAATAACATAATATCTTCTGCCACTTCTATCCCATGATTTTGAAACTTGTAAAGAGTCTGTAATCGTATATTTAGTTTTTCAAAAAATTCTTTTTTCTCTTTTATTTTTTCTTTACTTTTTTTGTATGAAAAAATTCTTTATTCTCTGTTTGGTTTTATCCCACCAGCTACTCATACTAGATTCTATTTTTTTATTCTGTCTACATTTTTTATAAAATCTTATAAAATCTACGGAGACCTGTGGATCTTCTAAAAGCATACGAGATGTTTTATCGTAGTTTCTACTGGAAGCTTGCGTAAAACGCTTTTCACCTCTAAGGATACAATTAAATTCTCCACCTAAAATTAAAGGTTCCGTGCAATTTATAAAAAGGGGGAGCATTTCCAACATCTCTGCTCTTTTTTGTTTATTTGGCGACCCTAAAAGTTAAAAGCTGCCATTTAAAACCCAAACAATAAAAGCCTTTACCCTTAAAATCCTGCCGGGGAGGATCTCCTGTAAAAGTGTCATTAAATATTCTCTTTAAAAATAAAGATTGCCACTACCACTGATCCGACTCATTTTGAGCCGGACCACACGGTGGCACGTATTGTCCAATCTTTCTTCATTTTTTTATAGTTAAGACTTGTAGGAAAAAATTCTTACTCTTTGCGAAAAAAAATAGATGCTGTAGAAACATTTTATAGATAATGAAAATTATAGCCTTATTGCTGCAGTGTTTTGGCACCATTCACAAGTTGGAGATCCTTTTCACCTCTAAGGATACAATTAAAATCTCCACCTAAAATTAAAGGTTCCGTGCAATTTATAAAAAGGGGGAGCATTTCCAACATTTCTGCTCTTTCTTGTTTATTTGGCGCGCCATAAAAGTTTAAAAGCTGCCATTTAAAACCATCAATAAAAGCCTTTACCATTAAAATCCTGCCGGGTAGGATCTCCTGTACAGTGTCTATTAGAATATTCCCTTTAAAAAGAATTGCCACTACCACTGATCCGGACACATTTGAGCCGGACCACACGGAGGGCCCGTACGTCCAATCTTCTTCATATTTTTTATAGTTAAGACTATGTGGGATGCCACACTCTTGCAGAAAAAAAATAGATGCTGTAAAACATGATAGATAATGGAAAAGTATAGCCCTTTGTGCTCGTGTTTTGGCACCACTCACATTGAGGGAGATTCCTTTTAGTTCCGCCATGGTAATGCTACACCAGAACCTCTTACCTCAATACTGATTAGTGGGACCGTTACTCTCGTCACCACTCGTACCCAGAAAACCATCCTTATTAGTTTTTACCGTTTCTAGTGACGTGCTGGAGGAGCTCCCTTCACTCAATGTGTCACAGGTGGCCCCCATTACCTTATGCACTGGTCGGCCAGCTTTAAAAGGTTCTGAATCGGTTTTGTAGCTCCCACACCCCTGGGCCCAACTAGTCGTGCTTCCTCCTGGGTCATCTGGTGGCTTGCCTTTCAGCACTCCCCCCTGGCCTCCTGCAGGCGCAACCTTCGGGGGGGCTGTGCACATGAAGGGGTACCCACGTCTTCAGAGGCAGCGTCACCTTCCCCAATCCTCCCAATGGGTGGACGGGGTGGTTCCTGCGAGGGAGCAGCCTCTCCGCCCCCCTTTTGGGAGGGCAGGTCTGGCTCCCCCCCGACTTCCGCCTCCTTGGGTGGGCCCCTTGCTTTCCGTCCCTTTTTTTGTACCACCGTAAACCCATTATCGTATTGAGGGGTCTTGGGAGCTGGAGGCTGCCCTTTGCCCTTTGAAGACTTCTGCTTTTGGGCCTTTCCCTCCTTCAGTTTAGCCTTCCTTGTTTTTAGCTTAAATAGCTTCCCATTGAGGGTCGCCTTACGTTCCAGAGTCATTGTCTCGTTTCCCTCTCCTTCTGAGACAATGTCCTCTCTTACCTCCATGTCCTCCCACTCTGTGAGCTGGGGCTCCTCCTCCAAAGGATGGTTCTCACCTGAGGGTCCCACCGATCCTTCCGTCTCTTGTGGGGGTGCCTGGGGCTGCTTCTCCTTCCTATAAGGACAATTAGATGTTAGATGTTTAACTGTTTTACAGTATTTGCATGAATTTTCACAGTTCTCTTTCTCATGCCCATAGTGTCCACAGGTTCTACAGAAAGGTGGCATTTGATTAAAAAATAAATCACCATTTGTCCACCTTTCGTTTCCTACACTAATTTTAAAACGTGCTGGTGGCATCTGAGTCTCGGGTCTTTTAACAATATAACACTTTCATTTAGAGGTCCATATACCACATTCATTATAAATTTTAGTTGGCGTGCTTATTTTAGAAGCATAGCGGTCCAGAAATTCTATTATCTGTTTTGGAGTAACGAATGGGGAGTAAATGTTAAGAACTATTTGTATTTCTTTTTCGATTTTGTGCTCTGTTGCTACTACCCCCTCTAAGATAGGATTTTTCTTTTCTCTTGAGATTTTTACTACCGTATCTTTAAAAACTCCTTCCTGTAAAAAAGTTACATCGAAAATCCTTCTTTTTTATAATCTTGGATAGCTAAAATTTCGTCTTTTTTGCTCCTTGAAGACCGAAAAGCACTTTTTCCACTACATAGACCAGCTCACTTTTGCTGCCCTGCTCTTTAGTTTTTCCAGTTAATTGGAATCTAATAGTGTTCTTAAGTCTAGCATACTCCAGCACAAAGCCGGGTTTTGCCTCCATTGTTTTGTCCATCTTAGGGTATAACCCCAGGACTGGTTGTATTGAACAGAAAAGAAAACTTCCTCGAAAGTAACTGCCAGGGGAATAAACCTTCCCCGGCCCAGGGCTGGGGCCCGCCGCGAAGCGGAGGACCAGACCCCGAACCGGGTGTCTAGAGCACCCTAACTATCCACCTGCAAAAAAGTTCTTCCGGAACACCTAACTGGGACTAGCCAAGATGGCAAAGGGTGATCGCAACTCGTTACCCTGGGACTACTTCCTCCCCCCCTATAGCAGCAGGCAGATGAAGTCCACCGAGGTAGACGATCCTGCAAGGCCGAAGAGAGGGACACCCGAGTACCTCCAGACCAAAACCAGCAACACCAAGGCATCACTGGTTTTAGCCAAGAAGCCGAGAAGCGATGACCCTGAAAGGGGCCGGACCAACCGCCCCACAGGCCTACACATTTGCCACTCCGCGGCTGGTCCACCCTAGCTCGTTTAACCCAAAGCGTACCAATCCGCAAACGGACGAAACAAAAGACCGCCGGGAGCGTCGACTTCCTGGAAGACACTCCCACAATCCTTTGCTTTTACAGGATAATCTGCAAGAAGGCGGTCACCCATAGCTCCTCCCTAAGACTAGGCTCCACCTCCCGTAACGAAGGGGCCCTGAGCCCTAGGGGCCACCAGGGGGACCCCACGACACGACTCGCTACCAGAACCCCCATTCCTCGCTCGCCACCGGATGGTACCGCCTCCTACACTGGCCCGTCGAGAACTCCCACCTCGACGGAAGATCACGCGGCGGGCGGGAGGGATTCTACCACCTTAAGGAACTCTGTGGCAATCCCTATCTCCGTCTTGCCATCTTTTGCCGACTCTTCACGCTGCTGCTGGTGCTGGCGGCGGCGGCTCCGCCGCTACAGCCGCCCCCTCTACAGCCACCACAGCCGCTTCTTCGTATATTCAAACTCACCCCACAACAACACACACATTTGGAGTTTGGCACAGGCCTGCTCGATAGATTGCAAATCTTCTCAGCAGCCCACAGACAACACATTTGGAGATCTTCACACTGCCGACGTCTCTATCAAAAGTCTTCCCGGTAGCTCATTTTCAGAACAAGACCTGGTACTCGACAGACTCCTGGCTACAGTAGGGCTTCCGTGTCTCATTTTTTGCCGGGTGGGAATTTAAGCGTCTGCTCGTCGAAAACGGACTCGGTGCTTTTTTTTTCCCCCACACGGCCGATAGCATTTCAAAACTTTCCGGGGCAAATCTGTTACCAATACTCTGAAAGCTCATCATTTGGAAGAAATCATAAAGTCAATCTCACTTGCAATTACCAGAGATTTGAGGTTTCGGCGGCAAGTAGAGAGACAAACACAGTTCTCAAAACCGTCATAGGAGTTCAAAGATTCATTAGCAGCGGCGACGACGACGACGGATGTAGAAGTTAGAGTCTATGTAGGTTTCAGAGAACTGGGGAGCAGGCAGGAGACACCTGGCCATTTCAGACAGTGCTGCTGACCAGGGAGGGGAATGATCAGATCTTAAAGAGACAACCACACTTTTTTTTTTTAAACTTGTCAATATTTATTTATTCAGATTCAAACACCTAGACAAGCAGGCACCTGACAGCATGACACAATTAAATTCAGACAGTATAGCCATCAGCTTTGGGCCATCAGACCCCTGCCACCTTCTGCTAATACATCACACGACTCCCTACACTAGCGCGCATGCACAAAATTACATTACCAGACACTTCGCCTCAACCCGAGAGGGGGAAACTCAAAGTGCAACCGACAGGGAAAAGTAAGGAGGAACTAGCAATGAGGACAAATTAACAATAAAAAGTGTATATAAAAAAGACGATCGCGCTCTGTTCGCTGTATAAGGTGCCAACGTAATCACAAGCAGTCCCCTGCTTGTGATTAAGTTGGCACCTTATACAGCGAACAGAGCGCGATTGTCTTTTTATATATATACACTTTTTAATTTCTATTAGAGGATTGCAGCAGGAGATTTCCTCTGACGATCTTTGTGCAGCTTGTTCCCTGAAACACCTGGCGCTTGTATCTAAAGTAGTAGTTAGTTTTACAAATTTACAATCCTTTCAGGGAGTCCGCAACTTTTGCAAGAGTTCAGAATCTTTTTCCCATTTTTCTAATTTTTGCACACAATCAAAAGGGGGGTGCACTGGTCCTGGAAATACTGCAATACCAGGTCAATGCATGGAGTGGACAGAGCAAGCTCTTTTTCCACCTCCCCATTCCAAAAATCCATTTAATATACGGTCCCCAGATATGAGACGTATCAGATATTAAACTGATAAGAACAGATTTTTTTTTAAGTTGGAACCCTCTCCTCACAGGGAAGGGAACCTATTTTTATTTAAATTTACAATACATACAATGAAAAAAGGTTTTTACATGAGATTTACATAAAACCAATAAAATTACATAAAATTGACAAGATTATAAAAAGAAATTCCATTTATTTTTTTGCCATTTATTGGCCATGGTGACGCATTGTTTTCGATCTAAAAGGTAGTACAAATACATTTCACTAAAACACAAACGTAATACATCTTTTTCTGATAAAAGTTCTTGTTTAAAAAGTAAAATGTTCCTGGCCTTCCAGAGCGCGGCTTTTACACAATTTTCCATGCCATAATCTTTTGCAGTGGCATAGGGCATTCCATATAAAATAGTCTCTATTGTACAGTCCTTTACTCCCGCCACCTGCCATAACAGGGGAATTATTTTTTTCCATACGTTTTTTTGCAAAATTGCAATTCCACATTAGATGAGCAACTGTTTCTTCCTCCCCACATTTCTGTCTTGGGCAGGCGGCGGTCCTCGCATAACCTCGATGGTGCTGGAATGCCCGGCACGGAAGGCACTGAGGCACGCTACTCCAGGCCAGGTTCTTATGAGAATTAAAAAGATAAGATGCGTTAGTCAATTCCCATATTAAAATACACTGATTTTCTCTAAAATTGACAATATCTGTGACAAATTCATCCTTCCTTAAATCAGTTAAAAGCTTTTTACTATTTTTAAAAGCCTCTCTAGTTTTACCAATTAAATTAAAATTATGCACAATTGTTACTAAAAGAGAATAATGTTCGGGTAAGTTAAAAGCATAGGGTAAAGTTTAACTTATCTCAAACCATCCGTACTTTTGCATAAATAGACCTATATTATATCTCAGTAAGTAAGACCATGCATGTATTTTGTTTAGGGCATTAAAACAATAGCAAAAATATTTTATGAGTAAAAACCTATTAAGATCTGGTACGTCTTTCCCCCCTTTTTTTCTTATCTTTCGTACTATTTCTCTCCTTAGTTTTTCCATACTGGAGCCCCAGAAAAAAGTGAAACAAGCTTTATTTATTCTTCTTAGGGTATTTGCAGGGGGTGGGGGGGTGTAGACCATACTTAGATATATAAAATATATAATCCCTTTTTAGAATTAAAACCTTATCCTCCATTGTCAATTTGCGTAAATTCCACATGCATAATTTCTCGTTTATTTTGTGCGCCACCATGTCCCAACTGTAAAAACCATTGTTAGACTCACTGAAAGAGATTCCTAAAATAGTTATTGAATCACACACTAAAATAGGGATATCTCTTAAAACCATTTCTCCAATGTTTAAAATACTACATTTATTAAAATTTATTTTAAAACCTGAAGCATACCAAAAAAATTCAACTTGTTTTAAAGTTCTCTGCATGGATGGGGCGTCCCTACATATTATTGCTATATCGTCCATGTACCCCACTGCTTTTATTTATTTTCCATTCCCCCCGGGTAGGGGGAATCCTCGAATAACCTTGTCCTTTCTAATTGCACATAACAGAGGCTCCAGAGCGCATATGAAAAGCAGTGGGGATAATGGACACCCCTGTTTTACTCCTGATTTTTAAAATACTCTCTTTGTCTTAAAACCATTAACTAAAATTTTGCTACTACAGCCATTGTAAAATGCTTTAAGGGACTCTAAAAAAGTTTCTGGTATACCCATCTTTTCTAAAACCTTAAAAAGATAAAAATGGGAGACCTTATCAAATGCTTTGTCAAAATCTAAGGAGGTTAGGGCTAACTTATCTTTTCTACTTTTAACATTTTCTATGACGTCTTTTAGAAGATTTAGATTATCCCATATATTTCGTCCAGGCACCCCACACACCTGGTCTACATGTATGATTTTATTAATTACCTCCTTCAAACGATTTGCACTGATTTTTGCCATTATTTTATAGTCACTATTTAAGAGGGTGATAGGTCTCCAATTCTTCAAGTCTTCTTTATTCCCTTTTTTATAGAGCAGAGACACTTCTCCTTTCTTCCAAGAGTTTGGCAGTGTCTTAGAATAAAATATTTCATCAAAAAGCGCAAATAAATCATCTTTTAAAAGGTAATAAAAAAATTTATAAAATTCGATGGGTATATCGTCGGGCCCTGGAACTTTACCATTGTTTAAACTTTTAATAGTTTTTTCAATCTCTGCTTTCTTCAAATTCTCTACCAGGACCCGTTGGGAGACGGGATCTAAAATGGTTGTAATCTCTTCCAGTGAGTCTTTTAAAAAGGATTGATCCACAGGTCTCTCATTAAAAAGTTCTGAATAAAAATGTTGCACTTTGTCTAAAAGATCCTGCATATCTGTAGTGCCATCCATTTTCTCCATAAATGTCTTTTTATCTCTGATTTTTTTAAAGAAGTACCTGGATCATTTCTCATTTTCTTCTATGTGCTTTATCCTTGCCCGAAAGATAATTTCTTTACCTTTTTGCTCCAGGCACTTCCCTATTTCTTCTTTTAGTGACAGTATGTTTTCCTCTACCTCTATTCCGTGATTCCAAAGTTTAATAAGTGTCTGTAGGCGGGTATTTAATATTTCAAAGAAAGCCCTCTTTTCCTTAGCCTTCTCTTTACTTTTTTTTAAAAAAAAAAAAAAATTTATTTTCTTTTTTGTTTTATCCCACCAGGTACTTATACTAATATTTGGATCTTTTCCCCGCCTACAGATTTTATAAAACTTCATAAAATCATTAGAGACCTGTGGATCCTCTAAAAGGGAAACGTTTAGTTTCCATGATTTCTTGTTCCGGCAGGAATTAAAATCAGCTTTAACATAAAAAGATAAAAGCTTGTGATCAGAAAAACTATTGGTTAAAACTTCACATTTAATTGGCAGTATTTGTTCTGTACAAAAAATAAAATCAATCCTCGAACTGCAATTAGCATTACTCCATGTGGTATCAGCTTCAGTAAGAGTGTTAGGGTTACATTTTTTTATATACGTCTATTAACTTAAAGTCTGACACCATATCACTTAACATTCTGGGTGTTTTATCGTAATTTCTACTTGTAGAGTGGGTAAATCTCTGTTCTCCTCTAAAAATACAAGTAAAATCTCCCCCTATTATTAATGGTTCTGAGGTGTTTATAAAAAGAGGGAGCATCTCCAACATCTCTATCCTTTCTTGTTTATTGGGGGAGCCATAGAAATTTAAAAACTGCCATTTAAAACCATCAATAAAAGCCTAAACCAATAAAATCCTGCCGGGTAAAATTTCATAGATAAATTCTATTAAAACATTTCCCGTATTGATATTCCCGCTGCTCCGGACTCATTTGAACCGGACCAGACGGAAGGTCCATATTCCCAATCTTTTTCATATTTTTTATAATTTTGACTGTGTGGGATACCGCATTCTTGTAAAAAAAAGACTGATGCCGCAAAACACGAGAGATAATGAAAAAGGGCCGCCCTGTGTATATGAGATTTGGCACCCCTCACATTGAGGGAGATTCCCTTAAGTCTGCCATCCTGTTGCACAAAGGAATCTCTTACCTCAGTACTGATCAGCGGGACCGATATACTCATCCTCACTCATACTCGATAAACCGTCCTTATTAGATCGCACTGTATCAAGGGTTGCGGGGGATGAGCTCCCTTCGCTCAGTGTTTCTCCGAAGGCCCCTATTTCCTCATGCTCTGGTTGGCTTTTTATGAAAGGTTTTAAGTCCTTCTCGTAGCTCCCAGACACCCCATCCCAGATACTTATGCATCCTCCAGGGTCATCAGGTGGCTCGCCTTTCAGCACTCCCCCCTGGCCTCTCGCAGGCGCAACCTTCGGAGGGGGTGGGGCTGAGCACATGAGGGATTGCTTGCATTCTCGGAGTCGGCGACACCATCCCCCTTCCTCCCAATGGGTGGACGGGGTGGTTCCTGCAGGAGGGTAGTCTCGCCGCCCCCAACTAGGGGGGTGGGTCTGGCTCCCCCCCCGACTTCCGCCTCCTTATGTGGGCACTTTCATTTCCATTTTTTCCGCGCCTCCATATTCCCTTTATTGTATTGCGGGGTCTCAGGAGCTGGAGGGTGCCCTTCTCCCTTTGGAACCTTCTGTTTAAGGGCTTTTCCCTCCTTCACTCTTTCCTTCAGCAAAGCCTTCCTTGTTGCATTCTTATTTATTTTTGCTTTCAGGGCCTCCGAATAACTCATAGCTATTGTCTCCTCACCCTCACCTTCTGAGACAAAGCCCTCTTTTACCTCCATTTCCATGAGCTGGAGCTCCTCCTCCAAAGGACGGTTCTCACCTGAGGGTCCCGCCGATCCATCCGTTTCTTGTGGGGGTGCCTGGGGCTGTTTCTCTTGCCTGCAGAGACAATTAGAGGTTAAGTGTTTAACAGTTTTACAATCTTTACAAGAATTATCACAATTTTCCTTTTCGTGCCCATACTGTCCGCAAGTTCGGCAAAAAGGTGGCATTTGGTTAAAAAATAAATCACCGTTTGTCCATTTGTCTTTCCCTGTACTTATTTTAAATCGTGCAGGCGGCATCTGGGTCTCAGGTCTTTTTACAATAAAACATTTCCACTTGGAAGTCCATATCCCACATTCGTTATACATCTTTGACGGTGTACTTATTTTAGAGGCATAGCGATCTAGATAATCCATTATTTGTTTTTGTGTCACAAATGGGGAATAAATTTTTAGCACTACTTGTATTTCTTTTTCAATTTTATGTTCGGTTGCTATTACTCCTTTCATAATAGGATGTTTTTTCTCTTTTAAGATTCTTATTACTGTGTCTTCAAAAACTCCTTTCTGCACAAACGTTACATCGAAAATTCTTCTCTTCCTATAATCTTGTATGGCCAGAATATCATCCTTTCTAACTCCTAAAACTTGCTTTTCTGGCCTTGTTCTCTGGATTCCAATTAATTGGAATCTAATGGTGTTTGCTATCCTAGCATACTCCGGCACAAAGCCGGGTTCTCCTTCAGCTGTTGTATCCATATTGGGGTATAACCCCAGGACTGGATGGGTTTGGGGGAAAAAAAGGAACTTCCTCATAGTTAATAGTCAGGGGGATGACCCTTCCCTGGCCCAGGGCTGGGCCCCGCTGCGAAGCGGAGAACCAGACCCCGAACCGGGCGTATAGAGCACCCTAACTAGCCACTCGAAAAAAGGTCCTTTTGGAACACCAGACTGGGACTAGCCCAGACGGCAAGGGGTGATCGCAACTCGTTACTCTGAGACCTGGTACTCGACAGACTCCTGGCTACAGTAAGGCTTCCGCATCTCATTTTTAGCCAGGTGGGAATTTAAGCGTCTGCTCGTCGAAAACGGACTCGGTGCTTTTTTTTTCTTCCACACGGCCGATAGCATTTCAAAACTTTCCGGGCCAAATCTGTTACCAATACTCTGAAAGCTCATCGTTTGTAAGAAATCATAAAGTCAATCTCACTTGCAATTACCAGAGATTTGAGGTTTCAGCGGCAAGTAGAGAGAAAAACACAGTTCTCAAAACTGTCATAGGAGTTCAGAGATTCATTAGCGGCGGCGACGACGACGACGGATGCAGAAGTTAGAGTCTATGTAGGTTTCAGAGAACAGGGGAGCAGGCAGGAGACACCTGGCCATTTCAGACAGTGCTGCTGACCACGGAGGGGACTGATTAGATCTTAAAAAGACAACCACACTTTTTTTTTTTTTTTTTTTAAACTTGTCAATATTTATTATTCAGATTCAAACACCTGGATAAGCAGGCACCTGACCGCATGACACAAATAAATTCAGACAGTATAGCCATCAGCTAGGGGCCGTCAGACCCCTGCCATCTTCTGCTAATACATCACACGACTCCCTACACTAGCGCGCATGCACAAAATGACATTACCAGACACTTCGCCTCAACCCGAGACGGGGAAACTCAAAGGGCAACCGACAGGGAAAAGTAAGGAGGAACTAGCAATGAGGACAAATTAACAATCCTTTCAGGGATTCCGCAACTTTTGCAAGAGTTCAGAATCTTTTTCCCATTTTTCTAATTTTGCACACAATCAAAAGGGGAGGTGCAACGGTCCTGGAAATACTGCAATACTAGGTCAATGCATGGAGTGGACAGAGCAAGCTCTTTTTCCACCTCCCCATTCCAAAAATCCATTTAATATATGGTTCCCAGATAGGGGACGTATCAGATATTAACTGATAAGAACAGATTTTTTAAGTTGGAACCCTTCTCATTACGGAAAATTGAAAACCAATCTTTTATTTAAAATTAAATTAAACATTTCACAATAAAATAAATACTTTTTAAATAAATTTACAAATTATCTATAGCCATTTAACATATTTGGAAGAATTTAAATATTTTATATATCAAAAATCCAAATTAACACAACTACCTTCAACTAAAGATCAAATTATTAACCATAGTTACCGGGACTTTTACGGCCAATACACCAGATAACAAAAAAAACACAAAAGTTTACCTAACTTACAAAAAAATTTTAAATGTGTTACTCTCTCATTCCTCCTAAAAATGCAAAATGACACATTACCCATCTAGCTGCTTTGTACAAACGATCATTTACTCTGAAGTATCTCTTTAATTCTTCAGCAAGAATCCTTGGTACCTTATAAGTCTCAAAAAACCTTCCAAAAATGAGCTCGTTTTCTAAGTATTTTTTAATCTTACCCTCAAGTGATATCACATACGGATTTACCATCATTATCTCATCACAAAAGGAATTAATTATTCCTCTTGGATAAGGGTTTGATGCAACTTTAGCTTTCTCCTGCCATTCATAATAAACATTTTTTGCTCTGGTGAATTTTAACAATCTTCCAACAATCCTATTCTCACTATCTCCTTCAGATTCCCTTTTTACCCTTTCCTCATCCTCTGTACTTAGACGATGTCTGATTTTACTTAACTCTTCTTTCATCTCTTCGGTTTCTTTATCAACCTCATTTTCTCTTTCTCTCTCAATTTTTCTTTGAATTTCCTCAACCTCTTCCTCCACCTCAAATTCTTCTTCTGCCTCAACGTCTTCCTCCATCTCCTCAGATGGAGTTTCTATTTGCAATTCCTCCTCTTCCCCGCACGACACTTTTTCTTCACAAGACACTACTATCTCTTCCACTGCCTTTACCTCCTCTCTGTCTCCCTGTTCCTTCTCCGCCTTCCTCTTCTCAACTTTATCTTCCCTTTCCTTCCTCAAATCCTCCCTATTTCCTTTTCCCTCCTCATCCTCCCCCTCTATCTGATTTCCTCCCTTCTTACCCTGTTGTCTACTAGGACACTCTTTAACTATATGACCATCAATACCATAAAAATTACACTTCACCTTTTTCTCCGGACATGACCTAAAAACATGCCCTTCTTCCAAACACCTTGAACATATATTTTTATCACATGTCTCCTTCTCATGTCCATATTGCTTACAATTCCTACAAAACACACCAATATTTGCAAAAAAAAAATCACCAGTTACTCCACGAATCCTGAACCTTGCAGGTGGCAAGGTATATTCTTCCCATTCATCAGTCTTTGTCTTTAACTTGCACATAAACTTTCGCTTACTTGTCCAAAATCCATATTCGTTGAACACCTTTCCTCTGG
The DNA here is from genome assembly GCA_025379985.1 of Phyllomedusa bahiana. NCBI lineage: Eukaryota > Metazoa > Chordata > Amphibia > Anura > Hylidae > Phyllomedusa > Phyllomedusa bahiana. The sequence continues at coordinate 29,895 of JAODAL010037562.1, forward strand.
GTATCACCTCCGAACAATACTTTCCCAGAAAATCCATAATCTTCTTTCCCTTGATTTCAGGAGAGAACATTTTCACCGTAAACAACTTCATTTCTTCCCTGAAATGGGGTACAAAAACAACACCTTTTAAAACAGGGTCATCCTTCTTTTCCTTAACAATTTTCATTACAGCCTGGCACACATCCCTGCAATTGAAAACAACATCCACATAACCCGCTTTGGGATAATCCATCATGGTCAGCACGTCTCCCAGCTGCAACGGCAAAAGGCCCAATATCAGGTCCTTGGCTACGAGCTTCAACATCTGGTTTCGCCTTTCTGCCTCCACGAAGATACGAACAGCATGCTGCACTCGCATGTACTCCGGCACCTCCATCCTTATCTGCTTAGCTCCGAGACACCAGCCAGTCCGTCAACTAATAAACAAACGTCCAGTGACGTTAAGGTGATGTTTCCCCGTTCCCCAGGGGGCTGGGCCCCGCCTGCCTTGCAGCATGGGGGTTTGCCATCCTTTTACAAGCACCCCCCCAGGCCCGACAGGAGGGGGTCCCCAGGCACCCCCCGGGGCCCAAAAAAGACCGAAATGCAATACCCAAATTTTTTTTTTTTTTTTTTTTTTTTACTTTTATTATGAAAATATAAAAACATACAATCAAAGTAAACACATTACATCATGAAAAACATAAACGCAACAGACCATGAAATCAAATTACACGTAATACATAAACAAAATTTTGTACCCCCAAAAAAAGCATTACATCTTGTATAAAAGAGAAAAAAAAACCCAAAGGCATTTTTAAAGGGCCCCTTACTCTGGGATCTTATAATATGTAAACATACTTACTACAATATTAATAAAAAAAAGGGTTATAGGGCCTAACCTGAAAAGAAAAATTCATTTAAAAAAAGTTTTCCCAAAAATTCATATTCCATAAAGAATCCGCCTTCCTCTTTCCTTTCTCCTCAATCCACTAAATAATATAATGCTTTTCCCTTTTTAACCCAAATTTTTTACACATTCTTTTCCGAAATTTTTTTTTTAAGAACTAAAATTTTTTTCTTTTTAAAGCATTTTTTATACAGCAAAAAAAAAATCACAAACTTGTTTTCTCCTTAACAAAAATATCACCCATTGGGGCCCACTTCAGTCTAACACCTAAAACCCTGTTAGAAATTTCAACAGGGTCCCCTTAGACGAAAAAACTTTCTGGGAAAATTTTACGTTCCAGGTAGTGAAAGCCGGGTCTCTAAATTCCAAATTTTTCCCTCGGACAATTAGGAGAATACTTAACCTCCTGGCAACTGCATCCCTTTCAATGGGAGACAGTCTGTATGAGCTTCCATAAAAATATCCTTGGTCATTTGAAAACCCATGGTACCTAGTTTTTAGACCATTTTTCCTTGCTGATCTTAAATTATAATTTCCCAAGGTAAAAAGTTTTTTTTTGGTGTAAAAATGCCTTTTTTAATCTTTTAAGTTTGGTTCACCTCTAGGCCCCCCAAATTTAAATGGGCCCTTTTAAATGAAAATCCGGGGGATTTATGGGGGGCTTGGGGTTCCCCCCTCTCGTTTTTCAAAGATTGCCCCTGCTTAAAAAAAACCCGTTTTTTAAAAGGGGTTTCAAATAAAACCAACAAAAAAAAATTTTCCCTTTGGGGGGCATTTTCCCCCACCAGGATCTTTTTTCCCACTTACTCCCGGGTTAAATTCAAAAAACCCCCCTTTACCCCCCCTTTCAAAAAACTTGGGGAAAGAAAAACAAAAACAAAAAGGTTAAAAGCAAAATAAAAAAAATTTTCCCCTTTTTCCCCCGAACCCAGAAATGTTTTTTTTCGGGGGTACCCCCCTTTTCTACCCCCCAATTGACCCCCTATTTTTCTGTCCCCTTTTTAATTTTTGTTTTCAGGGGCCCCAAGTTTTAATTCCCCTTTCCCCTTTTTTAAAATACCTTTTTTGAATTCCTTAAAAAAAGAAAAAAACCAGTTAGTTTTTAAAGTTTCCAATCACAAAAAAAAAACAACATTGTCCTTATCCTTTTTCTTTACATTTCTGCTACCTGGCACAGCACACCTTTATCTTTGTCTTGTCTTTCCAAAAATAAAAGAGGCTTAGGCAATTAAACAATAGGGTGACATAGGACACCTTGTTTTTACTCCAGACTTTAAATATATTTCCTTATTAAAAAACCCCTTTTTTAAGAACTTTATTATTTCTCTGTACAGAAGCTCGATTTTTTCTTATGAAGTTTCTGGAAACGCACTTCCTAAGACCTCAAAAAAAAAAATAGTGAAATCCCTCGAAGGCCTTCTGAAAGTCTAAAATGCAGAACCCCCTTTTTGCTTCCTTATTTTTGATACCCAATTAACATTTTTACACGTTTAGGTTTGCCCATACCCCCTCCCCGGGGACCGCACAAGCCTGATCGTGATGTTCCCCTGTTCCTGCACAACCTTTTGCGTTTTCCCCTAAGTTTTTTACATCACCTTGTAATCAAGTTTAGCAAAGTTACGTCTCCAATTTTCTAAATTTTCCCCCCTCACCCTTCTTATACAGGAGGGTTACTACCCCCCTCCTTCCCGGAATTTGGCAAAACCCTCATCCAAAAGCTTCTTTAAATATAACATTAAATTTTCCTTTTAAACTTTTTTAGAAAGGTGAGGTAAAACTTACTGGGGACCCTCCTCGCCCCGGGGCTTTTCCCTTCTTTAAAACTTTAATGACCTTAAACACCTCCCGCTCCGTCCTTCCTTTTTAGGCACACTGAATCTGTGTTATAGAATTTCCCGAGCAACCCTTTATATATTCACAGTCATTCCTTTTCATCAAACAGATCCCGATAAAAACCCCTTTACCTGTTTTGACATATCCCTAGGGGCCGAGCATCCCCCCATGCTCTTATAGGGTCCCCCCGGTCCTTAATTTTTTTTAAAAAAATATCGTGACATTTTTCGTTACTTCAATTGCCTTCCTTGAGTTATATATAATTTCTTTTCCCTTTTTTTTTTTTTTGCAAATTAATTTCTTTCGTATTGGCAATTAAGTTTCTACGCGTTACCGTTTCCCGAAAGTTTTTTAAAGTCTGTAAAGGGCATTCAGCTTTTTATACCATTTCTTTTTTTTCCCTTTGCCATTTTATACTCTTTTGAATAAAGAAATATTTTTTTATTTTTTGCTTGCTCCCACCCAACAATGTCGTGGGAAAAAAATTTTGGATCTCCTCAGTTTTTTCAAAAAAAACAAAAAAACCCTTTACCTCTTTTTTTGTGTATTTTTAGTATTTAAACCCTCCATATATTTTCCCCTTTTTTTTTTCACGGGGACTCCCAATGTACTACCCAGCAAAAGATGGTCAGAAAAAAATATTTGATTCAATTTTTAACCCCAAAAAAACCCCAAAACCTTTTACTTTTAAAAGAAAGTCTATCTCGAATTTTTATAAATATTGCCCCAAAATATATCCTGGGGCGGATTTAACTCTTTTCCCTACATCTTTTGCTTGAAAAACTTAGCAAAATCCTTTTAAATATTTCTGTTTTTCATATCTAGTCTCCTCTGCGCCTCCCAACCTAACTTCACCTGGCCACATGCTATTGAAAACTCCACCTAAAATTTAAGGTGTTGCACCAACTAGATACGGCTGAATCATTTCAAAAAAGCTCCGCTCTATCCTCAGAAAGGTGAAAAACAACATAAGGGGGAAAAATTTTGAGAAAAACAAAAATTTTATTTTACATGACTGTTGCTCTTGGTTTTTTTTGGGGTTTTTCAATGTTTTTTCAAGCAGAAAAAATGCAATCATATTTTTGATTACAAAAACTTTTTTTACAAAAGAGTAACTGCAAGTCAAAATTCATGTTTGACCTTCTTCTTTTAAAGACCCCCCTCAATTCTCCCTGGCATCTCTTTAACTTTTGACCCAAAACCGACGATAGCAGTCCCTTCTTGCACAATCAAGCTTTCATTTTTGTAAAAATTTTTTGATTTTTGTTTGTCCACCCCTTTTTGAGATTGCCCCAAAATTCTCAAGGGGTTAAAATTGGGGGGTTTAGGCCATGGGCCCAAAATCTCTATGTTTTGTCCCCCGAGCCATTTAGTATCACCTTTCTTTCAAGGTGCTCCCTATGGGGAAAGGCATTTTTGATCACCAATGCTCTTGGGGCGGTTGGAGAAGTTCTCTTTGGGGGACATTTTGGTTACCCTTCTTTTTTTCATGGGTTTTTTTTTAGGCAAGACTTTTGAGAGCCATTCCCTTGGGGAGAAGCAAAACCCCCCACATAAAGGTTTCGGATGCTTTTCAGTTGGCAGAACAAGACGGTGTTCGCCACCTTGTCTTCCCGAACAAACGTTTTTTCCCGATTTTTCCAAAAATTTGGAAAGGGATTCATCAGAGAAAATACTTTACCCCCGCCTCCAGTCCACTCCCGTACTTTGGAAAATATCATCTGCCCCCGATGTTTTTTCTGGGAAAAAAGTGGCTTCTTTGCCCTCCTTGATACCAGGCCTTCCCATGACTCCGCCCCCACAGTGCGGAGAGCACTCCACAGCCCCCTGCCCTTCCTCTAAAAAATTCAACCGAAGAGGGGCACCAAAGCCCGTTTTTCAGCATTGCTTTTACTTCTTTTTGTTCTTCCCCTTCCTTTTTTTTCTAATTCAATCAACAGGCACAGAATGCAAAAAAAGCCCCCTAAAACATTCCCTAAATTTAGCTTAAAAAAAAAAAAGCTCTAAAACACTCTGTCATTGAAATTGCATTCCTCAAACAAGCACTAGAGCACAAAAAAGGTAAAATCATCCAGTATGCTTTGATTTTTAAAGATGACACTTCCTGGCCCCCGGGAACACCCTGATTTTGGAGTTTTTGTCCAAAACATAACAAAGGCTTTTTCACAAATGAAAAGTATGGGATAACGGCATCCCTGCTTGAGCCAGAATTTGCACCCCCTTTAAAATTAGAAACCTGTTAACAAGTACCCTGCTAGAATTCTCTTTGTATAACAGTGCAATGAAACTAATAAAGGTTTCCGGAAAGCACATTCTCCTTAACGCTGAAAATAAGAACCCTTTAAACACGGCAAAGCCTTTTGAAAATCTAGGCAAAAAAGCCTAAATTTTTGGGTTTCTCCCTTTTTGGTACCAAATTACACACGGATTTCATTTAGGGTTTGCCCAGATCCCCTTCCGGAACCGCGCAAAACCGATCTGGGTGAATGAAAATCTTTAAAAACAACCCCCCATTCCCCCAAAAAGGAACCCCGGGGCATTACTTTGGTCAAAATTCAAAAGCGTGATGGGCCCCAAATTTTTCCCAACCCTTCACTCCCCTTTTTAAAGAAAGAGTTACCACACCACCCCAAGACTCGGGAAGACCTTTCAACCAAAAAAATTCCTTGAAATTAAAATAAAATTTTCCCAAAGCCTCCAAAAAAAGAACAAAAATTAATGGGAGGGTTCCAAACCTGGCGCCTTGCCCTTAGAGAAACTTCCAATAGCCTTAAGAATTTCATCCTCAAAAATATCTCTAACCAATCCTTCCTGCTCCACATTATTTAAAGTGCAAGTGAGGGAATTTAAAGAGTACCTATCACCTCCACACAAACACACAAAATAAAATATAATAAATTCTAAGACTTTTTCAAACAGTCATTAGCAATGCAAGGCCATGTCATTATTAGGGGGAAACAAATCTTATGTCATTTCTCAGCAGAGCTCTTTATGTAGCAGGATTCTCTCTGTTAAAGCATACCCCGTGCGGGGGGACTGAGGACATAGCGCTAATACGACAACAGGCCAGCACACGAGGACATAGTGTGACGGGGTTTAAGGCTTTTACTTTATCTCCTACAGTGTTATATACATCACGACATAGCACCAAAGAAAATCAGTGTGCACATGTGTAGATTCCTGGTTCCCCTACAATGGACCTCCACTAAGAGCAACACAGCTTCACAAAGTACCATCAACTGTCGGGTCTGACTTGGCCGACTTCAGAGCTTCTTAAAGGGCCAGCACTTTTTTTAAAAACGAATTGGGTGAAATGCTTTGATTCCCTAATAAAAGCATATTTAGGGAAGGTTTTTTTTTAGTCTCCTTTATTTCATGATTTTTCCCCTGGGGGATAGGTCCCTTTAAAGTTTTTCCAAAAAGAGGATCATCCTTTTTCACTAAAGGGTCCGATAGAAACCCCCTAACCCTCTAAAAATTTCTTTCCCCTGTATACCCCCCCCAAACTTTTTAGGGCCCCCAAAGGGGCATAATTTTTTTAAAAAAAAAAGGGGGATACATTTTTTTTTTTTCCGTAGGCTTACTTTGGGGGTTATTTTTGATTTTTTTCCCTTACCCCTTATTGCCACACTTTAATTTTTTGTCCTAGCAATGATCCCAACAAAATCCCAGCTAACGAACAAATAGATATTTGTCCTTTTTTTAAACCCCTTTTAACCAAAATTTTTTATTCTTTGCTACCGCAATAGTTTGTCTTATAAAGAATTCTTTAATCTTACACTTAGCGTGTTCCCACCATGCCAGGGCTGAAGAAAAACTATTAATAGATCTCCTCAGAGTAGCATAGAAAACAAGGAATTTTCCCCCCCCCCAAAACTCTCATCCAAAATAAAAGTGTAACCTTTTTTTAAAACCCCCCCCCAAAATCCTTTACCTCTCAAAACCTCAGGCAGTTTTTAATATTAATACCGAGAAAAGTTTTAGGGTTTGAGAAAACATTTAATTCTAAACTTGCTTTAAACCCCACACCCTTTCCAATGAAAAAATAATCAACCCTTGATTCATACAGGATTCCCCCAAGTATCCCGGCACCCATATTTTTAAAATACCCATCTCTTTAAGTTTAAAACTGACACTAGTCACTCAGCCTCCTTTTTTTATCAAACCTGGAATCCTCCGCCCCCCCAAACCTTACTCACCGGCCCACATAAATTAAAGTCCCCCCCAAAACAGACGCAAACCCCGCTAAGAAGGGTGATCACTAAAAAAGGTTAACCCTCTTTCAAAAACCGGGAAGCATAAAAATACAGTCCTAAAAAAAATCAAAAAACGACATTTCCCTAATAGCCCCCCCGGAAAAATTTTAAAAAAAGATTTAGGTTTTTTCCTTTTTTGTTAAACCCCAAACGCCAGATTTTTTTATTGGCATTGCCCCGGACCACACCAAAGGGCCCTGGACCACTCCTCCTCAAAAAGCAAATTTTAAGCATAGAAAGTCCACTTTCCAGCAAAGAAAAATGTCAATTTCAAACTTACCGGGAAAGGGCAAGAAGGGGCCCCCTCCTAAAACGGGCCCCTTTATCCCCCTTGATTAAGCGAGGCAACCTGACCCCTCCATCCGAATCACATGACTTTAAAATTGCACGAATCCCCTGTAAAAGGGAAAAAATCAAAATTTTCCCGGGGGTCTGAAGGGGGGTGCACTCGCAAAGGCCCCGATTCACTCTCAGATGCACTGGACCTCGAACCACCAACCTTCCTTTTTAATCTTTCTTTCAGTTCCGACCACTTGCTTTCTTTTGCGCATCTCTGCTTCTACATCCATCCCTATTTCTTCTTCCGTTTTAGAATCGTCCGGATTCTCTGCTGTGACCCAGTTCTCCTCATCCCCCATCTCATCAGCCCAAGTCTTCAGGGCCCCTCCACCCGCAATTGCAAGTTAAGGAAACCCTTTTCGAAGGTAGTGCACCGCTTTCCAGGTATCGGTGTTGTTTTGACTTTGCCCCGCTTAACCATCGTTCAGCGGGGAGTCCAATGAGATGTCTCCCAGAATGGACCCTTTGGACCCACATAGGGGCACGGACATCCCCGACTTGTCAGAGCTTGTAACAGGTAGAGCAGCAGACATGGCATTTGCTTCTGTAGAAATTAATAGCTCCGCCCCATCGGAGGCTCCATGCTCAGGGAAAGCTTCTTGGAGGCACAACCATGTTTTTTTTCTTTTCCGAACCCTTGAATGCATCCCGATCCTCGCTGCACCTTTCAAATATGTTGAAACGATTAATCGACAAAATTTTAAATCGGGCCCGGATTTACGTGATCGGATTTTTTTTGACACCGAAATTTAGGTTAAAATCTGGCATAAAAAATTAATATCGCCCCCTTTTTTGCGCTCCCGTCATTTTTGGGGGCCAGGAAATCCTTACAAATAGAGCAGGGTGAGAAGTGTGTGCGCGTCAACGGGATGGTATGGTTGCGATTGGCTGGAAAAATCACAGACCCCTCGTTTTAATAGAACACCCTTCCCGTTCATGATCAGTGTCGTCAGCGCTCATAGCAGTAGGGGGTGCGCTCTGCCCTTCCCCAAAAAGCTCAAGCAAATTTTTTTATTTTTCACAGAGAAAAGCTCTACTTTTTGCTGGACCTTAAAGTTAGTTTGACAGAATTGCAATTTTAGGGAGTTTGGCAAGAATTTTAAAGGGGCATCTACCGGTAAAAATCACGAGGGGAGGGGCCCGGGGAACACAGACAAGCCAAAAGGAAAGGATATTGTACGCCAAAACTTTTTTTTTTTTGACATTGATTGCCTTATAATTTGATCTTTTCTAGTAACGCATTTTATTTTTTTTAAAAATTTAAATGTTCTTTTTCAATTTTGCCCAGTCCACTTTGTTAATAGCCACCTTGCACTTAAATTTAATACACAAAATTTGTAGTCACCAAGTTTATAGGTGCCAAAAAAAACCTTTTAAAGTAAACATTTCAGATTTGGTTTTTTTCACTTGGCGCAGGCAGCTTTTTTTGGGAAAACACTTTGCAGTTAATTTTAATCCACAACTTTTGTAGTCACCACAGGTTTAAAGGGCCAAAAAAAAACCTTTTATTATCTTTTACATTTCAGATAGGTTTTTTTCACTTTTGGGGCAGGCGCTGTGTTGAACCCCTTGCAGGAAATTTTTAACCCAAATTTGTAGTCACCACAGGGTCTGTAGGTGCCAAAAATACCTTTTTAAAATTTATAATTTCAGATACTGTTTTTTCACTTTTTGGTTAGTAAAACTTTGTTTTAAAAATTACTTTGCATTTTAAATTTGAATCCAGCAACTTTTTAGTCACCACGGTGTACTAAGGGGCCAAAAAACCTTTTAAATCCGTATACATTTAGCAAGTTTTTTTTTACACTTTTGGTCAAAACTTTGTTGATAGATCTACTTTGCAGTTAAATTTGAATCCAGCAACTTTTTAGCACCACAGGTTTTTAAAAGGGGCAAAAAATACCTTTTATATCAGTATACATTTCAAAACGTGTTTTTTTCATTTTCCGGCAGCTGTGTTGATAGAGCCACCTTTCATTTAAAATTTTAATCCAGGGAACTTTGTATCACCACAGGAAAATAGGGCCAAAAACCTTTTTAAAAACCGTAAACATTTTTAGACAGGGTTATTTTTCACTTTTGGTTTTCAAGCTTTTTTGGGTTTATAGATCTACTTTGCAGTTTTTTTAAATTTTTTTTTTTTTTTTATTAATTTTATTATTTTTGTTTTTTTTTTTTTAAAAAAAAATTTTTTATAAAAATTTTTGAAAAATCCAGCAATTTTGTTTTTGATTTTTTAGGGATTTGAGAAAGCTGTGAAATTTTCCCTTTTTAATAAAAGACTTTCCAAAACTCTTCATACCCTTTTCAAATTTTTATATTTTTGAACATGAGCAAATTCAGGTGGTAAGCAAGCAAAAATAAAAGTGGGGCCCAAAAAAACCCCCCTGCCAAAAGAAGGGTGCAGTTGCCCGGACCGCAGGCCTGTCACGTGGGTCAGGGCCCTGTGAACTCAGTAACGAAACACGTCGGGCCCAAATTTTCTTCAGGGTTTAATGCAACCTCATCCACATCTTACCTCTCGTCCCCCAGTCACGGCCAAAATGTCATCTCACATACAGCATCCGTCCAACTGAAGCACCCCAAAAGCAACTCGTTACCCCCACGTGAAATCCTTTTCTGAAGACCTCTTTGATGACAAAATGCGGTTGGGGCAGAAGGATGTTAAAAGATCAAAAGGCCAAAGATTAAAGATTTTCTTGCTCTGACGCCCATTCTGAGCCACAGAGGAAAGAAGGAAGCCGGCAATCGGCAAAAAAACCCGGGGGTCGGCAACGCCTTGCTCCCTCTGCTTGTAGCCCCCGCCCGGGGAGAAGCAGGAAAACGAAGTCACCTGTGTTGATGAAAGACGACATTGTTTCCATCGTGGCTTTTTAGAGAAAATTTTCTTGCGAGCGCTTCACACGGGCAGGGAAAACGAAAGGGGGGTTCAGTACGGGGCCCCACCTCAAAAAGGGGGAGGGGGGCCAGAAGTCCGGTGGATTTCCCCCCCCCCACGGCAGCGGAAACCCACTCCTCGTTTATC
>JAODAL010037563.1:0-40235 GCA_025379985.1 Phyllomedusa bahiana
ATAGTGATGGTTGGATTTTTTTTCTGTGGCTTTTATAACCTAAGTGTGTTGCCTAAGATGTAGCACGTATCCATTTGACTGTTGTGGATGTTAATTCCAGCTTCTCCAGCCCTGTTTGGGTGTAAGAATGAAGGTGTTGTTGCTCTCCCATAGACTTTAACGGTCATCGCTAATCACTACGACTATCTTGTCGATGATGGTCAACTATCGACCATCGACCGATGTCGATGGCCAACGTAATCGCTCAACACTAGTCAACAACCATCCTCACCATCAGAGGCTCTGTAGAAGAGGCTGGCGATTGCTTAGTTACGCCCCCTTGGTGCAAGCCTGGCAGTGATGCAGTGGGTTTACTACCTGCTCCACCTGTCCATACAGCCATCCAAACACGGTGACACATTTTCATCCTAGCTCAGTTTAGGAAGGGCATAAGAAACAGAATTTAATGTTTTAGGGGGGACTGTCAGGTGCAGGAATTTATTGAAAACATTAAACTCTGTTAATACCGTTTATATCCATTGATTATATCTAGAAACTGTCTATATACTGTTTGCATAAACCATTCTCTATCTCTATTACCCTTGACCAGCTTAATTCAGAAATTATATGCTTGGAATGCATCGCTTATGCAAGGAAACTACCTCCAGGATGAACTTGTTCTGGAAGATGCTGATCTTACAATATTGGCTTATACAGCAAAGCAGACAAAGATGGCGCAGACTACATTTAAAACCAACACCCAAGTCAGATGCATTTAACCGGACAAACAACACCATTTAAAGAGTTGTTTTGCTGAGACTGTGCAATATTATGCAACACATGCAGAAATGAAGGATTGATGTATATTCCCATATATGTACTTATCTTTGATTTCCTTATAAACTTGCTTCCCCAAAAGCTAATTAAACAATGATCAAACAACACATGCTTATGACATTGCAACACGTATCAAATGGTATAAAACGCTGTACTTCCTATATTAAAGCAGAACTACTTTCCAGACAACTGTGTGGGGTGTAATTCCTGGAGCTCCAGCTGTTTACAGCAAACTTATATTTTAATTTGGAGGAGATAGTAATCACAATAGTACGTATAAAAAGGATAGGTTTTTACTTTACATACATACACTCTTGAGTTAATTTATAATTTGCTATATTTACTAATTTGCCATAGGCAAACTTAAACTCTATCAGTTCTCTATCTGTAAAACACTAAAACGTAACTTTTATTATGTATAACTCTTAACCTCTATACACACTATTTAAAAACCTGATTTCTAACCTCATCATTTAACCCTTTTTGCTTCTGAAAGAAGGAATAACTCCTTTTCTATTATCAAGTCTGGTGGAGCACCACCTATTAACAGGAGAGCCTTATATCTATTGCAAAGTACTAGCTTCAGTAAGGGATCCCAAGCCTAACTACTTGGGCAGTCGTCCCTAATCTCATGGACACAGAACAAATAAGGCCCCCTTGTGACACCGTCTGCAGCAGGTGACACTTCTAGACAGAGGTGAGAAATCACAATTTAAAACGTCATATCTGACCTTCCCGACATGTTTCGCCAGGGATTAGAGGTTCGATCACATGTGGTCTAAGCTCACTTCCTTTTATATCATGTTAGGTACACCCCCTATTCAGGTGCTCACCAATTAGCCATCAGAGAATCCACATAAAACCCACTCCCCCTTCCGCTCTCCTGCACGCACACTGATAATATGTCCTGCGAAAGCTGCCACCATGCTCCCATGAATAGCAATCCTCAGGCAAATTCGCCATCTCCATAACAGGCTTGCGCCCCATCTTACCGTACTACCCGCGCCAATGCACTGCACCAGCAGACACCTCAGCCCTGACTGTGATGGACTTCCGTCTTATTTCTCTCATATTATTGCAACTGCGTGGCTCACCTACAACGGACTAAGCAAAATAGGTGTTACATTCCACAGCACACTACCAGCTTTATCAGCTCCCATAAGCCCCCTCTCTTCCACATTTAATATGCATATTCATTGCGAATATAGATTTCACTGTACAGTACACCACTGTTATATTATCTTCCCATAAGCACTTCTCCTATATATCTGATATACATATTCATTTTAATAAAGCTGCAAGCCCTATTAAATACATGTTTTATTGTGCTGTACAGTATTCTCTCAGACTATTTCCATAAACCACTTCTCTTTTATATGTAATATTCATATTCATTTTAATAAAGCTGCAGGCTCTATGGTAGTAGGCTTGGGATCCCTTACTGGAGCTAGTACTTTGCTATAGATATAAGGCTCTCCTGTTAATAGGTGGTGCTCCACCAGACTTGATAATAGAAAAGGAGTTATTCCTTCTTTCAGAAGCAAAAAGGGTTAAATAATGAGGTTAGAAATCAGGTTTTGAAATGGTGTGTATAGAGGTTAAGAGTTATACATAACAAAAGTTATGTTTTAGTGTTTTACAGATAGAGAACTGATAGAGTTTAAGTTTGCCTATGGCAAAATAGTAAATATAGTGATCAAAAGTCACTCTTTGTTCTCTTGCGAGATTCCCAATTTTTTGGAGATTATGTGACAAATTTATAATTTGCACACTGCATACACAAAGCTGGGAGATGTTTTAGTCTCCGTATCATGACTCACAGGTGACGTTTCTCAGACAAGTCGTTGACTTTCCCTTTTGTTCTGCATCCAGTCCAGACTGCCATGATGATTTCTCCTGGCCACCACTCGTTCCTACAGATTTGGACACAAATATCTTAGAATCCTCACTTTTCCAGCACCTCCCTCACTGTCCCCCATCTCTCTACAAACTTCCCAGGGGTGGGAGAGCACTTACAGGCCATAGCTTAGAGGTCCATTCTCCTGGAGGGTAGGGGAGAAACCACAGTCACCCTCTGGAGACTGTATTATAGCTATGGCCTGTACCCCTCAGAATCATGTTACCAGGTAGGTAGACCCCCATTAAATAGGTTGGTAGGCCATAGGTAGGTTGCTAGGCTCCAGGTAGGTAGGCAGAAGTTAGGCCGCAGGTAGGTAGACAGTACATAGGCCTCAGGTAGGTAGGCCACATGTAGGTAGGTAGATTGGTCCAAGGTAGGTAGTAGTTAGGCGACAAGTAGGCAGACAAGTACAAGTTAAGTACGCTACAGGTAGGTAGGTAGATTTGCCATAGGTAGGCAGTATTTAGATCTTGGTTAAGTAGGCAGCCCCCAAATAGTTAAGTAGGCTGTTGCTAGGCCCCAGGTAGTTAGGTAGATAGGCCACAGGTAGATAGGCTATTGGTGGGGCCCACGTAGGTAGACAGGGTATAGATGGGGCCCACATAGGTAGGCTATAGTGGGCTCATATAGGTAGGCAGGCAGGGTTTAGGTAGGCTATAGAGGCCCATATAGGTAGGCAGGGTTTAGGTAGAGTAAGGGAAGCCATATAGGCAGTCAGGGATTAGGTAGGCTATAGAGGCCCATATAGGTAAGCAGGGTTTAGGTAAGGTATAGGGGCCCATATAGGTAAACAGGGTTTAGGTAAGGTATAGGGGCCTATATAGGTAAACATGGTTAAGGTAAGGAATAGGGGCCCATATAGGTAAACAGGGTTAAGGTAAGGTATAGAGTCCCATATAGGTACGCAGGCAGGCCCATATAAGTTGGCAGGCAGGGTTGAGGTGGGGTGTAGGGGTCATATACAAAGGCAGGCAGGGTTTAGGTAAAAGATAATTTCCCAATGCTTTTAAAGGGATTACATTTGGGAGATTAAAGGGCCCGGAGCGCCCCCGCGGCTAATCTTCCCAAAACCGGGGGCCCGTCCTGGGCCCCTGAGGCACTCCGGGACAGAGGGCTAGGGTTTTCCCGGGGGGTAGCATACCCCCAGGGCCCCTTTGGGGCCCAGGGTGTAGGGAGAAAGGTTTCTAACAAATGCTACAGGGCCCTGCGTCCAAATTTGGGGGCCCCCCGCCTGGGACAAATACGCTTGTACCCCGGGGGAAATCACGCCCCTTGCCCCATCTTTTTTTCCCTTCCCCCCCATTGGGGCATCCTGCTGCCAATCTCCTCCCCGGGGAAAATGACGAAACCCCGGGCCCCCACATATGGGAAAACAGGAAAAATTATGAGAAAAAAGGAAAGGGTCCATGTGGGGCACTTTGGTTGGGGGACAGGAGTCCGGATGGGCCCTCTGGGCCGGTTGCAGTCCCGGGGGGGATACACAGGCGGGGGATTTTTCAAGAATTTTCCCCCCCCGGGGATTTATATAGGAAAAAATGGATGAAGTTTTTCCCGATTTTTAAAACCGAGCAAATAAAAAACACCCAAACTTTCCCAAAGTTGAGGGAACTGAAGAGGAACAGCTGTGTGGGAAAAGACCTAACTGTGTGAGAAGGGGGAAAACACAGCTGTATTACAGCTCAACTACACACACAGCTCCTTTCCCCACACATTTCCCCAAAAATGGCTCCCCCGCTACACCATATTACACACCCACGGCTCCCGCCACAGGGAACATCACACACACAACGGTCAGCTACAGGGGACCCTTAAAACACACCCGGCTCCAAACAAAAGGCACATTACCACACAACCGGGTCAGCACACACGCTAAAACCACAAACCCGGGTCAGCTAAGGCACATTAAATCAACCCCAGCTCAGGTACAGGGAAGTTTTCACACAACACGGCCCCAGCTTTCACCCCACGTTACCCCACACACGGCTCAGCTACAGGTTTCGTTATTTCACAACGGCTTTAGTACAGGGCACAAATTTAAAACACCCAGGGCCCGCTACAAAGGCCCCATTACACAACCCCCGGTCAGCTACTTTCCCTTTTAACAAAACGGCTCAAGGGCCACAGGAACGTTAAACAGACAAGGCCCCAGCTTACACCAAACGGCCAGCTACGTTACGGGTTTTAAAAAAACCGCTCAAAGGGTTCAGGGACATTACACAAACCTGGTCACTACAAAAGCACATTTAAACCCCACTTGGGTCAGCAAAACATACATTACCCCACCAAAACGTGGCTCAGCTTCAAGCACATTAAACCAAAAACAGGCCCCAGTACAGACCATTTCCAAAACACCCGGGCTCAGCACAGGCACATTACAACACACAGCTCCCGCAAAAGGCACAAATTTCACAAGGGGGGCTCCAGTACCCGGCAAAGTTACACACACCGGCCCAAACTACGGCACGTTAACCACCCCCGGCTCAGCTACAGGGACGTTACACACCCCAGGACCCCAGCTAAAGGGACGTTTCCCCCACACACGGCTCAGCACAGGGACCCTTAAAACCCCCACGGGTCAAACTTCAGGCACATTACACCAAAACGGGTCAGCCACAGGCACGTTACACAAAGCGGGTCCCGCCCCAGGCACGTTACCACACCGGCTCACCCCAAGGCCCGTTACGCACACACGGCTCAGCAACCCCGGCCCCAATTACGCCAAAACGCGGCTCAGGGTTTCAGGCACATTACACAACGCCCGGGTCAGCTACAGGGACGTTACAAACACCGGGGTTTAGAAAAGGGCCCCCGTTTACACCCCAACACGGCTCAGCCACAGGCCCCGTTTAAAGCCCCCACAAGGCTCAGCCACAGGGAAGTTTTCACACACACGGCTTTAAACCCCGGCACGTTAACGAAAACCACGGCTTTAGCCACCCCGGGGGACGTTTTCACAAAAAAAGCTCCCGCCCGGGATGTTAAAACACACCCCGGCTCCGCTACAGGGGACATAACCAACACACGGCTTTAGCTACAGGCACGTTACAACACACAAAGGGGCCCGGTTAACAGGAAAATTTTTCACACAAAACCGGCCCCAGCTACAAAAGACAAACCCCAAAACCGGGTAAGCTACCACAATTACAACACCCCACGGCCACTACACCAAAAAGAAAATTACCACACACCGGGTTTAGTTTCGGCATGTTTTCACACAAAGCGGCTCAGTTAAAAGGCACTTAACACACTGGCTCAGCACAGGGCACATTTCAAAACACAAAGGCTCAGCTACACACAAAAAATTACACACCCCAAAGGCTCAGCTACACGCCCCCTTTAAACAAACACCGGCTAGCAAAAGGCAAGTTTTAAACACAACCAAAACCCGGGCCCCTAAAGGCCCCGTTACACACCCGGCTCATCACAGACAAAGTTTCACACCAAAAGGCCCAGTTTCCCTTTCAAATTTTCACCCCCCAAAACCGCTCACTTTCAGGCACGTTACACACAAAACGGCTCAGCTACAGGCACGTTTAAAAACACACATGGTTTTAGCCCACCGGCACATTATACAAAACACCCCCGGCTCGCTACAGGCGATTATACCCACACGGTTTAGTATATCCCCCACACGGCTCAGCTAAACAATCCCAATTTTCACACAGGGCTCAGTTACAGGCATCCCCGAACCCCCCCTGACTCCACCCTCCATGAACCCTATCACAGGCCCCGGCAAACTTCAAAGCATCACAAAACTCCTCCCCCCAAAAGTGACATCATCACAGGTCCCGGGAGCACACAGCCAAACCCCATTTAATCCCTTTTTTCCCTGTGACATTTATCCCCAAAGGTTTCCGGCCCGCACACAGCAGGGCCAATGACTCCTCCCTCCATGTGCCCCTCAAACACAGGTCCTTTGGGAGCCACAGCAGTCAAAATGACTGATGTGACTGATGAAGGGAAGTTTGGGGTGAGTTAAAACAAGTAATTTTTATGTATAAAAGAAACCCCAAAGCTCCATTAAACCCCCGCACTTTCACCAGGGGGTAATGTATCATTTTTTAATGAATTTTATTGGGTTTTTTCTTAGGCTATGTTCCATTTGGGTTATTTTGGGGCCAATCCCTTAAAAAAGGGTTTTCCTTTTTACAAAGAAATTTGGGGGTTTTTAAATTTAAAAAATCTTTAAAAAAACAAGCGGGTTTGCAATATATGTTTCATTACAAAATTTTCCTCTGATTTTGAGTTAGCCCTGTTAGTTTTTACTACAACAGCTTCTTTAAGTTTCTATAGTAAATGGACCTGTTGACCTTATCCCTTTCGGCTGTCCCGGGCTGAATTTAAACCCTCACCTTTGAAGGGAAAAGGGTTTGGGGCGAGAGCCCCTCCCGCCAAAAATGCCCTTTTGTAGGCAGGGAGGGGGGGGGGAGGACTCTGGGGGGCTGTTTTTCTGTGGTGCCGGATTAAAACCCCGTTTTGTGCCTGCTTCCTTGCTCTCTAAAACAGATAGATGTGACAGCAGTGGGGCCCCTGTCTGTTTCTATAATTCATGATGTGTCTTTTGGAACTGTTGGGCTATACTAAATTTCTATTTCAGGGTTTCCCCAGTGAATACTTTTGCTCTTCCTTTTATTAGGGAGACATCCTGAGTATAGTAAAAAAACTGCCCTTGTTTTTGCTTGGGGAAAGTTTGGGGACTTTTTAAAACAAAAACAGGGGATATAGGAAACCCCATGCATCCCCCTTTTTCTTTTTAGAAAAACCTCTTTTACATTCCTCCAAAACCTTTATAATCAAACCCTTTTCCCCGTAAACAGACCTAGGCGGCCAAAACCCCCTGGGGAAACTTGGCAGCCCCAAAACCCCCTTCCCCTCCCCTTTTATAGAAGTTACGTAGCTGCCGTGGGGGCTGAATTTGGGGGGGGGAAGAGGGAACAGACCCAAAAAGCCCCCCCCTCAAATTCAATTACCAGGTCACTGACAGGTGAAACTCGTTTTAAAGAGACAATTTCCTTTAAAAGGGAACCACATTTTTCATGGGGAGAAATATGGGTTATGCCTTTTTCTTTCCCGCCCGTATAATGCGATTTTTTTTGTAGGGGCGGGGGAGGGTTAAATGATTGTTCCCCCTATGCATGTCAAGGGGCCCGGGGGCCCGCCCCCCCCCGTGTCCGGGTATATTAGGGGTTGGGGGGTATATGGGGAACCCCTATTAAGGGGCCCTTTTCCCAGGGGGAAAGGGGTACTGTTTCCTAACCCCAGTTAAAAACCGGTGAAAAGCCCGGGCCCCCCCGCTTGCTTTTCCCGCCCCCGGGCCACACGGGGTAAAAGGGGGGGCGGAATTTTCGCCCCGCATTTTAAAACCGTGTGAACATGGCCCCAAGAGGCTCCTTGCCCAACCCCTTACCTTTAATAATTTGGGTTCTGTTTTAAATTGTTATTAAAATTTTAAAAAACCAAACCCTTTTCCCCCAAACCGACCGTGGATAAAGGGTTTCTTTAAAATGTTCCCCACATATTAAAGTATTAGTCTTTTTATTTACCCCCCTTAAAATAAAAAACTTTTCCCTGCCCTCATTTTTGCCTACAAAACCCCAAAAATTTCCCGTATATAATTTTGTACCGTTTAAACCATAGAAAATAGTAAAAAAGATGAAGAAATCAGGACGGTCCCCTTTTTAGGCTGAAAATATATTTTTATGGTGAGCCTTTCGAGAAAAAATAGCTTTCCCTTCTTCAGACAGGTTTGGGTTTTTAAAGAATTTGGGAAAATTTTTACAACTTTTTTTACACAAAAAAACATGGGCCAAAAGGGTTTGAATTTCTTTTAAATAAAAAAAATGCAAATAAAACCCGGGAAGTTTAATTTTCAAAGGGGGAAGCAATCAACTAACTGGAAAAAATTGGGGGATGACGAGGAGTCAGTAAAATTTTGCGACTTTTTTCTGTAAACCCCTAAGGGGTAATTTGTGGCCATCAAGGGGCAAAACAAAGTTTGACATAAAGCTGGCTTTAATAAATTTTGCCCACTTTAAAAGAGTCGAAAATTTTTTCATTAAATTTTAAATTTCCCACTCCCTTTCTTTTCCCTCTGCGCTTAAAGTTCCCCCTTAAAACCTTTAAACTTCCCAAACTTCCCAAAACAGGGTTTCCCTCTAGAGAAGGGGTTTTTATGCCACTTGGGAAAAAAACAGTTTGCGTTTTAAAAATTAAGGGGGAAATCGTGTGAGTTCATGCGCTGGCTGAGTCTTGGGCCCTTTTTTCCCCCACAAGGGCCCGTGGGGGGACATTGCATAAAACATAATCATAATTACACCCACATTGCTAGAAACCCGCAGGAAAAAAAATTCCCCCCAAAATTTTTGTGGCACCAGTGGGAATGTGGGGCAGGTTTTTCATGTCACAGTTGGGATTTTTCCTTTTAAAGGGGTTTTTGTCACCCTGTTTTGAAAGGGAGGGGTTTTAGGGGCCATTTTCTGTTTGGGGCCCTTTAAAAGGGAAAATTTTCCGGGGCCCAAAAATAGCCCAAAGGTTTTTGGTTTTTGCGGAAAGGAGAGGGGGACTGGGGAAAATGTTCTTTGATTCTGTTGTCCCCCATGTAAACCCCAGGTTTTAAGTTCCTTTGGCAACTTTTATAGGATCTCCCGCTGTGGTTTTAGGTTAAAAACTGGGGCACTCGTTCTTCCTTTTTGGGTCTCTTTGTATGTTAGTTTGACTGTTCGTTGAAAAAGGGGAAAGGGGAGGCCCCCTTTTCTGATTTGATTGTCCATCACTTTTTGGGCCTTTTTTTCCCCAATTTGGGGAAATGTTGTCCTCAGAACCCCCAGGGGTTTGTCCCGGTCTGTTTTCAGAGCAAAAAGATTGATAAACCTGGCTGTATTAATGAATTGCTTTGTGTGCTTTTGGGGGGAAACTGTCATTCCTTAGGGGGCCCCCTTCTTTTGTCGGTTTTTTTGGTATTCGATGTGGGGTAGCCGGTTTCCTTTTGATGTGTATTGTAGTATCCCCGAAAGGGGGATAGGTTTAAATTTTTTTAAAGGGTTTATGTGGGGTGGAATTTTTTGAAAATCATTTTGGGGAAATTTAATTTTTGGGCCCCCCGCCGCATTTAAAATGACAAGATAACATCAATATAACGGAGGGACAATCCCTTTGGGTTTGGGGGTGCATGTGTATAGACACAGGCCTCTATGTGGGGGAAAAAGGGCAGGACCCGCCACGCATGAAATTTACACAGGGTTCCTATTAATAACAGCAGAAACTGGGTTTTTTCCTTTTGGCACAAACACTTCTCCAGAGAGGGCCCTTTTTATTGAAGATCGTAGAATTTTGGTTTTATTGGGCAAATTTAAGACCCCCAAAGGGGGAGAAAGGAGTGGGGAATTTAAAAATTTAAAATTGAAAAAAATTTCAGACTCTGCAAAATGGGGTAAATATTCATGCCAGCTTTATGTCAAACTATGTTGTGAACTGTTGATGGCCACAAATTACAACCGATGGTACGAGATAAGACGCAGAATTACTGACCCCTCCATCATGCCTCACAAGTTTCCAGATAGTTGATTGCTTGACCTGTTGTAAATAAACTTCTCTGCTTATATTGCATTTTGTTATTTTTAAGAATTCTAAGATTCCTTTGAAGATCCATGTCTTTTGTGTATAAAAAGTCTGTGAATTTTCAATTTCTTGTATAACAACCTGTCTGAAGAAGGGAGCTAGTACTCTCGAAAGCTCATCATCAAATATACTCAGTTAGCCTGAAAAAGGTATCGCCTGCTTTCTTCACTCTTTTAATACCCCCAAATTAGAAATTCAAACACCAGTACAACCCCAAAGAAAACTACTTACTAATATACCCCTGGATGAATACCCTAGAGGGTGTAGTTTCCACAATAGGTTCAGTTCTTAGGAGCTTCCATTGTACTTGTGCCCCAGGGGCCCTACACATGTGATATGAAAACCATTCTAGCAAAATCTGTGCTTTAAAAGCCTAATAGTGCTCCTTCCCTTCTGAGCCCTGCCATGTGCCCAAACAATAGATCACACCCACTTATGGGGTTTTGCTGTACAACCAATTTTAGGATATATTTCTCTCCAGTATTCTGTGTGAATTTTTTTTTTTTCGCTAAAACCACATATTGGTAAAATGTAATTTCTCATTTTCACAGCCCATTGCTAAAATGGGGACATTATACTCTCTACACCGCTAAATGCAGAATCAGGGACTGGGGAAAGGTGATTATAGCTTTTTTTTTTTTTTTAAATTTACTTGGGGACCTGGACCTTTTTAAAGTAACTTTTTAATAGGTGGACAACCCCTTAAAACACCGCACTAGGGCCACATGAGGGATATTTCTAAAAATGGCAAAAACAAAGGAATAAATATTTTTCTTTGTTTGAGTTGTGTTCCACTGTTAACACCTGAAGCTTTTCTGTATAAAAAATGTATTTAATTTTTTTGTTAGGAAATTTTTATATTTAATTTTCAAACCTCATCTCCCTTTTGCTCAGACATGTAAGATGAATTGGCTTCCTAAACGCCCTTTTGAATACTGTGGATGGTGCAGTTTTTTTTTAATAGGTTTCTGGTCGTGTTTAACATACAGTCCTCTAAAAACAACGTCAGACCTCAACTGATTCCTAATTTTAAAAAAAACAATTGCAAGTATGTTTGGACATTTGGAAAGTTGCTGCTAAACTTATAAGACTCCTAATGTCATTAAGAAAGAAAGGATGTTTATAAAATGTTGACACCATAAAGTCCGGATGTAGCAGAGTTCAGCTTCATCTTTCAGTGTTATCTGCTCTTAATTCAAAACAAAAGCCATTGAGAAGCATTGAAAACGGTGAGACCATGTTCTGTGCCATGAAATCATGGTGTGTTATCTGCCAAGTTTAGTTATGCTTTATCTGTAGGCCAATGGTAAAGTTTATTAATCATTTTGTTTGGTATGACTATCACACTTACAAGCAAAAACCTTAAAATTTTGAACAACTTCAAATTTTCACAAATTTAAATTTTTGGCAACAAACACACTGTATCGACCAAAAGTTATCAGTATGATGTGTTATAAAAAAACCTTCTCAAAATCATATTGATTAATGAAAACATTACAAAGTTATTCCTACATAAAGTGACACATATTAGATTTAAAAAATACGGCGATGCCCTTAAAGGGGTTTTGCCACGAAGTAAAATTGACGTGGGAAGCTTGCAAATTAAAAAATAAACATGTTCACCATTCATCATTAAAAATTCTGCACCGTTTTTTTGCTTTAGCTGCCCTTTTAGTTATCCCTTGTTTTACAGCTCGTCTCTAGGGGATACGACCGGGCGCGAGCTCCTCAGGCCTGGTCGCACATGCCCAGACACAACCCTCCTCTCAGGCAAACTACTGAGTGTTCATACCCCAGGTGCTGTCACTCTACTCCATCCCCGTGCTCCTTAGTAATTAGTCAAACAGTGTAAATAAGTAAAAAAAATAAACCTCAATGAGCTATAGTGTATTGATAAAGAAAAAAAAAATCCACGGTTTGGTTCCTGCGGGATTTGAACCCAGAACCCTTATGTCGGAGGTAAAAAAGCATTACCTCTAAAGGGTACATTGTAGCAACTTGTGCTTCTGTAAATTAAAAAGACCTTTCTTTTGACTAGAGAGAGGAAAGGCCTGGTGATGTCATCCTGCTGGATTTACATGATATGTAATTCAAAAAAAAATCAAAACACGCCCCTTCCGAGCACACAGAGCTGAAGAGCAGGATGCAGGAGCAATGAAATGAGATCGTGGCAAAACCCCTTTAAGGCCGAAACTGTCTGTGGCAGTAATGGGGTTAAATCTTACCCTAGGGATACTCTTTCAGCTTAATGGGGAGGTAATGCTGGGATATTATACAGTAACACCACTGGAGGGGTCTGGGTGATGGCTATATCATTGTGTGTGTCAGGTTCCTACAAGGTGTCAGGACGGCACTGTCTATTTCTCCATGGAGGACTTGAAGTATCCAGAAAAACGCAAAAATCTGTACAAGGATGTCAAGATGAAGGATCTATACCAGGATGTCAAGATGGAGGATCTATACCAGGATGTCAAGATGGAGGATCTGTACCAGGATGTCAAGATGGAGGATCTGCACCAGGATGTCAAGATGGAGGATCTGTACCCGGAGGATGAGCAGCCGTTCACATCTCCAGGTAATAGAAATGACTAAATACAAGTCTTATAAAGTGGACCTCCGATTATAAACAACTTTCTATAAATCAATATAACTAGTAAAATAGTAAAAATAAATTATTGTAGACAATGCATTTTTCCCACATATCAGACTCCTTCCCAAAAGACAACAGCTTTTCTCCACAGCAGCTTGAAAGCTTCTTCGTGTTCTCTGTCATCAGATAAAGCAGGGAACTACTCAGATAATCACACTACAACTAGAGGATTCTGTATACAAAAGAAAACATATTTTTACCCGGTGCCTTAAAAGCTTCTGCAGCTCAGTCTCATCAGATAAGAAGCTTTCTCTGCGCAAGCCCAGCCAGCAGACAGCAGCTCTTGTCAGGTCGTATCTAATAGAAGCTTTGAAGTAACCAAGGGCATGTAAGGAAGGCTGTAGCTCTCTCGGGCTGCAATATTTGTAATCACATATATTAAGAAAAGTGATTAAATACCCATTTTGGAGGATCCCACATCAACATTATATTGTGGCAAAACCCCTTTAAGACAGATTCTGTCCCATAGACTTGTATAGGAGAGTTTTCTAGGTATACTCTGTGACCTATGAATAAATCAGTGTGCAGGGAGGTGAGAGGGGGAGCTGTGACATCTCCTCTTGTGATTGGTGGGTTCTGTGTTATCTGTACACAATGGTGTCTCCTTTCAGTTTGATCTGCTTTTACTGATAATGAGCACACTGCTGAAAAGCTCTCTAAACAGAGCAGTAAGTGTCAGACGATTATTAGGCCTAGTGTCCAAAGTGAAAACTGCAGGACTTAAGAATTATTTAAAAAAAATACTGAAAGTGATATGGAAAATTAAAATAAAATTCCTAAAAAATGTGTTTAACATAAAAATGTGAGTTAAACAATAAGTCATTTTTTGATGACACATTCCCTTTAAGTGTGGGACTTAATATTTGGGGCTTTTAGAAAGGGCAGTATTATACAGATTTTTCATATTTGTATCTGTATTTCTTTTTCTTAACATCCCTATGAGTTCCATGTTTGACAATGCCGTCCAGTGCACAACCTGTGCAATGTATGCCATCCTTGACCAACAGTTCGAGGGTCCATACTGCTCTGCAAGATGTGTGCACACTGCACATTTAGAAGCCCGGATTCTGGATCTAAATGAGCAAGTGGCAACACTGAGATCCAGTGCTAACTTGGAAGCGAGTTTGTTGCTCACTGACTAATCACTCGCAGGTGTAGATGCTGGGGAGGATGGTAGCATGGAGGTGCAGGAACATGAGGCAGCTAGCGGGGTAAAAGTTAGAAAGAAGAGTAGAGGGCATCAGGGAGGCTATTTCCCCTTTAAAACGGCCCCCCACCCCAAAAAAATTTGAAAATTTGGGGGATGAGGGGGAGTCGGCTCAAAAATTTGCATTCTCCCAGCAAGACACTCCCCCTCCCAAAAAAGCCCCGGGATCGTAAAACTGTTTTGTTTTTTTAACCTGGGGCCGGGTTTTTCGAAAATACCCGCGGATCGGATTGACAGATTGCTGGGTGGGGCGGGTGAGAATCCAGCTGTCAGGGGCCCACATGGCCCCAAAATGCAAAGTTGAGGTAGGGGGGAGTGCCCTTAAAAATGATTTCGGGGACTTAGGAAAAAAAAAGTTTAAAGGAAAGGGGCCCACCAGGGAAATTTTTTTTCAGAAATTTTCCCTTTTTCCACGGGCCACAACCAAAAGAGAGGCGGGGAAGGGAGATTAGAGGGGTTTGAATAAGGGGCTAAAAAATTTTGGGTTTGGGGAAAAAGGGGGTTTTGGGGTTTTTTTGGAGAACTGGGTTTGACTTTTTGTTTTTGGCTACAGACCATGATAGGGACGGCTGCACCTAAATGGGGAAAATTTGCAGCTGTTTTGGGGGTACAAAATGGCCAAAATTTTGGAGGGGAAAATTTTAAACTGGGGTAAAAGGGGGAGGGTACCCTACACATTTAGGTGCAAGATAGTAAAGTTTTAAATAGGGGGAAAATTAGTAATAAATCAGGGGGTGGAGTGGAGGGGGGGGGTTTTGTACAATGGGTAAAAATAGGGAGAAAAAGGGAAAAAAACCCGGGAAAAATCTTAATTGCAGCCAACCAATGCCAGGAATCTGACAAACAAAATAAATGGGAAATAAATTAAATTGGGAAAAAGAAAAAATGAAATAGTTTGGGGGTAATGAAGGGCAAGGCTGGACGGGGAGTATGACTGGGGGGAACAGGGCCCCCCTAGAGGGTATATCCTCAGAAAATAGAGGAAGGGCCCTTTTTAGAAATTTTAAAATTCAAATAAAAGACCTGACAGGGGTAACAAAGGTTCAGGTTTAGGGGGGAAACCTTTTGGGAAAAAAGGGGACCATAATATAATAAATTCCATTTATCCCTTTAATAGAGCTTTTTTTTCCTGGAGGCCCCCAAAAATATGAATTTTTAGGAAGGCTAATTTTTTCCTGCTTAAGAGGCCCCAAAAACCCTAAATTTTTTGGGACAAGGGGGTTTAAAAATAAACCCGAACAAAAAATAAAAGGGGGATCTTTAAAAAAAAATCTTAGGCGCCCACTGTGGAGAGGGACAAAAACCCTATGGTAAAAAAATAATTAGAGGGGCTTTTTCCCGGGTTTCCCCGGGGCGGGGTAAAGAAGGGGGTGGTGGGAGCAGAGCTCCGGACCAAGCTCCCCAAGAAAGGGCTCCCCGCTCACAAACCCGGGCCCCAGAAGGCGGCACTAAACGCGACATCCCCCAGACCGTCCCCTCGTCCAGGACCGGGGGGACAGGGAGCAGCGCGGGGAGCCCTGGGGAGATAGTGGGACCCGCAGTATACAGGGAGCAAAGGCGACCCAAAGATGGGGGGCCCGATTTTCCCTGCGCGCGACCAGGAGGGCAGGTTCTCCCGCAGCAGCCCCAGGGATCACAAGAGGAGGAGGGGAGACAAGCCAAATCTCTCAGGAAGGAGGGGAAACCCCGGGCAAACTTTAAATTGTGGTTTAACTGGCAGCTAAAGTAGCACACTGATGCCCCAGCTATAAAGCGCCTTGGAGGCCAAAAGTAACTAAAAACAGTTACAAACTTCTTATTACCAAAAGCTTTTCCCGCGTGGGGAGGCAGAAGTATCCTCCCCAAGCTTCAAGGGTTAAAGAATTTTTAACAAAAATTAAGCTGGGGTGAAGATGAATTGCAGGGTCCAGGGAAACTCCAGCATAAAGCACTAAGAAAAAAAGGCACTATTGGAGGCAAAGATTGAGGACTTAGAGGAACCGCTCAAGGCGGGAATAAATTTTGCGGGTTTATTTGGAGTCCCCAGAGAAATGTTTAAAAAACTTCAAAATCTACCACAAAATTTTGTGGGAAAAAATCATTCCTAAAGCGCTGGGGTTAGATAACATTTAAAGGGGGGAGAGGGGAAAAGATCGGCCCCCCAAAAAAATGAGGCTAAAGACTTAATTAGAAAGGGCCCAGACCCGTTTTTTGTAAAATACCTGGACTTTTCTCGGAAAAAAATCTTCTAATGCCCGGCTTACAGAAAAGTGGAAGCCAGGTGCAATATGGAAAGGGGGGAAATTTTTATGTATTTGCAGAAATTTTCTGTGGAGGTTTCCAAAAAGCGTGTTAAAAAAGGAAATTTGTTCGCCCCCTAGTATTTAAGAAATTTAAAATTTTTTGTGCTGCAGTATCCAGCTTTTACTAAAAAATTTTTTTGGGAAAACAATGGAAATCCTATCTCCTACAGCACACCGGAAAAAGGGCAGAAAAAGGGGGTTTCCCTCTATTTTAGCCCAAGAGTATCCCAAAGGGTGGGGGGGCGAGGGGGGGGAAACATGAGGGGGAACAGGAGTCCTCACAAACTCGAGGAGAAAACTCTTCGCCAAAGGGAAAATTAAAGTAAAAGGGGGGGTTCCCCCAGGCAATCACGGGACTTTTGGTACAAAATAAGATCGTTTACAGGATAACTTTTAGTACGGTGGGTTTTGACGACGAGCTTACATCACTGGGGGAACAGTGTTTGAGATAGGGTTTTATGTTTAGAAAACGCAGAAGGGCGTATAGGGGTGCATCAAAAAAAGGGGGAAAACATCAGAAATAGGGTTCCTATAAAATTTATCTTATTAAGGGGGAGGGAGGGAGGAGGTGGAAGAAAAAATTTAGGGAGAAAAATTTAAGGGGAGGGAGAGTTGGTGTTATTCTCTTCATAGGGGAAAAAAAGGGGAATTTAATTTTAGGGGGGTGGGTAAGGAGAAGGTGGGACATTTTTGGAAATTCCAATATCTTTGTTCAAACATTAAAGGGTGGTGGTTTTTTTGAATTTGTCGGGGGGAAATCTTAACTTCATTTGGGCCATTTATCCAATAGGGATCCCAAAAATTTGAAACTAATTAGTTGGAATGCCCTAAGGGTTAGGGGTCCCCAAAACAAGGGGAAACATGGTATTACGTCACCTAAAGAAAAAAAAAAATTAGATATCGATTGCTACAGGGGGAACCCATCGGGGAGAGGAGGTTTTTTAGGAGAATCCCAAAAAAAATATGGGTGGGGAAAAAGTATGGGGTTCCCAACAAAGAAGGGAAAGCCCGGGAGTATTGATTCGCTCCCAAAAAAAATCAAGAGAAAATTTTTTTTTCCCCAAAAGCGAGGGATGGAGAGGGGAGAGGGGGCCAAAAAGTTGTTCTGGGAAACCCCAGGGGGCACGAAAGCGTATAAAACGTATTGTTTCCAAAATTTAAAACGGATAGATCTTTTTTTTTAAAAATTTTGGGAAACCCAAGGGTATACCCCAAAGTAAAAACCCAAATGTTCTTCTAGGGGGAATTTCAATAGTGGGGATTAGCAGCCAGGGATAGGAAAAAGAACTGATCACCCCCCGAGACAGGGTGATGCAAGGGGGTCTTTTTGTTGAAAAAAGCTTTGCACAAATTTGCGAAATTTGGTTTGGGATATATGGGGGTTTTCCCAACCCAAAGCCGAAAGGCAATTCCCCGCATTTTTCATGCGGGGCAATCCGGGTTTCCCCGTAAAGACTTTTTTTTAAACGTCGGGGAACCCTCACAAAGAAGGAAAGAAGGAGCTGGGATGGGGAATTTGGTGATTTGGGACCACGCCCCGGGGGTTAGCATCAGCATAAGTAAAGTTAAAAAGCGGGGTTTCGGACATTTTATGGCGTTTTTCCTTCCCTCTCGGGAAAAATGACGAGCAATTCGGGGACCTTCAAAAAAATTTTGGTGGGGGGAATCCCGAAAAGAGATAACGGGGAAAGCAGGCAGGTAATGTTTTTTTTAATATTGGGATGCAGCAAAAGCTTTTTTAAAAGGGGGGCCGAATTTTTGGGGTTTTTTTTAGCCTAAAAAAAAAAAAAAAAGTAACCAAGGCCCTACCCGGAAGCCACCTCTACGCTGCGGGGGCAAATTCCCATTTTTCTACAACCCCCCACCCCCTGTTTAACAAAGAGAGAAGGGGTCCAAGGGGAAAGCCCCCTTACGAGCTGTATCAAGGTAGTTTGGGAAGACATTTCAGTGCCCATCTTCGATTATCCCTTTACAAATGGAAAAAAGGGGGGGAAATTTAAACGGGCCCAAAATTTTGTAAAAAGGGGGGAGGGCGAATTCCAAGGGTTTTAAAGTATGATGGAAAATTACAGGGAAATTAACGGGGGATCCCAAGGTTTTTTAACCCCATCTTGAAAGATTATTATTCAAAGGTATTTTGCAAAACCCCCCTTTTAAATTTTGGTAAAGGGGGACTTCCGGGAAGGGATCACATTCCCCACACATCAGAAAAGGGGATGGGGGGGGGGTTCTTAAACAAGGACATCTCAGGAGAGGAGTCTAGGGGTTTAAATTAAAAAGGGTTTTCCCCGGGGTTTCCCAGAAACCTGGCCCTAAATTGGTTTTTCCAGCGATTTTTTTCAAGATCATGAGGGAAAATTTTAACACCCATTTAAAGGGGGTTTTTTAAACAAGATTGGGGGACTCTGGGGAAAAAAGGCTGCCCACGGGGCATGGCGTAATAAAGGGCCCTACACAACCCAGGTAAGAATGCCCATCTCCCGGGTTCTTGCAGCCAATTTCCTTAATAAAACGGGGACAAAAAAATTTTTATCCAAAGTTAGGGCCCAAAACAGATTGGGCGATCCTCCTAAAAAAACTCAGGGGATCCCCAAATGGAATTCATAAGGGGAAAATTCTGGTTTTAAAAAATTATAAAAATTTGGAAATTAAATCCCCAGATAGCAGCAGAAAAAATCAGGGGACAAAACCAAAAAGCCCATTATTAGCCTTAGACGCCGAAAAGGGTTTGAAATTAAAAATTCCCCTGGGGGTGGCCAACCCTTTTTCTAGACCCGGGTGGGAATAACGGGTTTATTTAGGTCCATCATTTTGCAATGTACATAAATCCGCAACAAAAAAAAAAACAGTCGCAGGGTTCATCTCAGAATATTTAAACTACAAAAGGGAAATAGGGAGGGTTCCCCCAAATTTTCCCCCCCTTTTTATTCGATCTAGCCTTTGGGGCCTTTACGCTGTACTTTTTGGGGAAAAGAAATGTGTTTAAGGGAAAAAAAATCGGGGAAATAGAGATCATGTTAGTTTGCTTTTGGGGACGAAAAGGTCCTTTTTTCTGGAGGAACCCCCTAGGGGGGGGAGGAAAAGGGCATGGAGATTTTAGAATTTTTTTGGACAATTTTTGGGGGGATAAAATTTAAAAAAGGCCAAATGTCAATTAATAGGAAAAAGGGGAAAAAAAGGGAGGGTAAAAAAGAATGCGTGGGGGGTAAAAGGTCTCGACATAAAACTTACATTTGGGGGAATTTAAAAACGGGGGAACCGGGCTTCTGCCCCCATACCATCCCCAAATTTTTCGCCCCTTATCAAAAAAAATTTTAGGATGAAATTCCCCAGGGGGAAAAACCTAAACCCTTTTCCGCTGGGGGAAAGGGGGCCCCAAATTTAAATTTAAAAAGATCAGCCCTTTTCTAGGGGTTTTCTGTAAACCCCCTCCAAATGTGCCTTTTCTTCTAAAGCATAAAAAAACTGAATACGCCCAAAGGGAAACTTTTTGAAAAAATTTTGGAATTTAAAAGGGAAGGCCCAAAATAGCAATGGCAAATTGGTTTTCTTAGGGAAAAAAACCAAGGAGGAGACCAATTTTCCGGTTTTTTTTTTGGGTTTTTCAATTGGGGCAAAAGTGGGGGGCAACGTTTGGGCTGGTCCATGACACATCTTCTTCTCAAATTTCCTTGGTAGAATCCCAGTTTGGGACATTCTGGATTAAAAGGGGCTTTCCTCAACATACAAGTGTCCCCCAAGATTTCTAAAGATAAAAAGTCCCCCTTTTAAAAGATACGTTGGCGATAAGAAAAAGGGGTCCGCAAGCTATTTAATAGACCAAAGATTAACCAAAAAGGCTACCTTTATGGTTTTCTACCAGAATTTACACAAGGGGAGGGAAAAAAGGTTTTTTTCGGGAATGGAGAAAAGCGAGGGGTCCAAAAAAAACTAGGCATTTGGTTGGGGGGGGGCCCGGGGGCACCAAATTTAAAGAGTTGGGGAAAAAGGTACAACACCAGTTGGGTTTAAAAAACAAACCCAAAAATTTAATATTTTTAAGTAAAAAGTTTTATTTAAAAAAAAGCTGGCTAAACCCGGGCAATTAGAAGGGCCCCGAGGAGTTTTTTTGGTGGTTATGAGAAAAAGTGATGGGTTTTTGCCCTCTGTGAAAATCTATTACTTTAATGCTTGGTGCACAAGGGGGGCAGCCCCAAAAATTTTTTACCCAAAAGGGAGGAAGAACCCAGACGATCCAGAGGTTTAAAAGAGAAAAAACCTCAAGGGGGTTGAAATGGGGAAAAAGGCTATGTAAGGAGGGCTGGAGGGAGACAAATTTTTGGGTGCTCATAGAGCCATATTCCCTTCAATATTCCCCTTTTTGGGAAGAAAATTTAGGGGTGAGGTAATTGGTGGCATGCCCCAAAAAGGTTTGGGTTGGAAAAGGGGATTTAAAGCATTGGGCCTTCCCGGGACTGCCCATACCTTGCAATTTTGGGGGGAAACATTTAAATTTATAGAGGAAGTATGGGATTCCAAGATACCTCTAGAGCCGCAAAACTGTAATTTCAATATATAAATGCGGCCTAAAGAGAGGGGGGGGAGGGGGAACGGGGTAAAAATTATTAGAGATAAGGGAAAACACTTGGCATTGGCCCGGTACCAAAAAGAGTTATACTCAGAAAATTGGTTGGAGGGTACCCTCCGGAGATTTTAAAGAGGTTAAAATAGCCTTGAAAAAGTTTTTTATTCCTTTGAAAAAATTAGACACAGAGAGAAATAAAGAAAAGATGACAAAGGAGGATTTTTTCAAAAAATTGGGAAAAATTTTTTTTTCTGGAACTGTAATAAACAGGAGATAATAGGGGTTATCGACCCTTTTAGATATTTTTTCTTACTCTTGGGAGAAATTGAAAGGGAACTAGGTCATTTTGGGTATCACAGGTTTAAATGGGAGGGTGGGGGATGCTACAAAGACAAGGTTATTTATTACTTAATTTCCTATTTTGTGGTTAAGGGTTTGTTTGTTAAAAAGTCAGTCACGTTAAAAGAAAAAAGAAAAGGTACGGGGAAATTTCAGAAATAAACACATGTAATTTAGACATGTTTTTTTTTGAAGGTAAAAAAAATTTTTTCAGATATAGGATTTATTGGTCCCAAAAACTGTACAAAAGTTGTATTTTTAGCAAAGTATGAAAGTGGGGGGTCTCTAAATATAATAAATTTGGGGAAAAAAAGGGAAAAAAAAATTTTGTTCAACTGAAATTTAAAAGAGGCAATAAAAAACAAAAAGAAAGCGTTTTAGCTACTAAAACAGGAGGGCAGTGAAGAGGTGCTAAGAAGCTATAGGGAAAGACATAAAATATGTAAAAAAAATGATTAAGGCAGCAAAGCTGGAGACAGAAAGACGTATTGTCATAGAAAGCAAAAGTAACCCCAAAATATTTTTTAACTATATAAATAGTAAAAAGATTAAAACAGAAAATGTTGGCCCTTTGAAAAATACTGAGGGAGAGACAGTAGAGGGCGATGAGAAAAAAGCAACCCTATTAAACAATTTCTTCTCCACTGTATTTGCCGAGGAGGATGACCTTTCTGTTGATGAGAAGAGGAATGAACTAAACTCCAACTTAAATGTTTCTTGTGTAACCCAGGGTGAAGTGCAGCTCCGCCTTAGGAAGCTTACAATAGAAAAATCCCCAGGCCCTGACGGTTTACACCTGCGTGTCCTAAGGGAATTAAGTAATGTGATAGATATACCCCTTAATATTTATGGACTGTATAATAAGGGCCACAAAAAGGAATATATCTACTATCAGCTAGATGAAAGGTAAGTATCCAGAAACCTCTGACTGATTCAAAACCACATGGAGAAAAGAGGTAATGTCTAAAATATAACTTTTATTAATAATACCTTAAAATATATCCCACTAACAGCTCTCTCTGGAACTACCAGGGCGATACTGTACAATGAATAACAGTCCCTACCCTAAAGTGCAAGATGATCGCCCCGATAAAGGGCGCTCTTGCACGGAACCTGTTCCTATGAAAATTGACAAATATGATCCTCTAGTCTGGTCCCAACATGTTTCGACCAGCCTGTAAAAATTATTATACCTGGTCACCTCAGGGGACCAAAATGCAGGAATTCAGACTAAAGGTGTTCAAAAATAATTGTAAAATAATGTACTACAGGTATACTGTGCTTAATCCAAGATACCTGATAAAATGACAATACCAACTAGAGAAAAAGAGAACAAGGATGATGTATTCATCCCAGAAAGTAAGAGGTGATCATATCCAAAAATCTCAATACCTTAGGTAAAAGTAATATACCTTACCGATATGTAGAGGAACCACCCCACTGTTTCAAGGTGTAGTGACTGTAAAGAAAAGAAACATACATATAGCACTCAAACCAAATCTTAGCTAGTGAATCTAATAGCGCTGTAAGCACCTAAAAGATTACTTGCTTATAGACACCTCTATGTCATCTCTAGCCCTGTCAGGGCATTGCAGCATCGGCCACATTAAATAGTTCAGAGAGACGCTGAGACATGGCTCTCAATCCTATTTAAAACACGCTCCCCCGCATGTCAGAGTGACGTAGTTCCGCCCTGTCTCTCAGATCCCGGCGTCCTTAAAGGGGTTGTCTCACTATAGGTTTTCAGCCTACCTCAGTGTGTCTGGCACCATAGGATTTTTGAATTCAGGGGCGTGCTTCTTGTCTGCCTCTTCTCCTCTCCCTTCTCCCCTCCCTGCACCTACGTCATCACCCTGGTGCTTGGTCCTGATTCTAACTCTGTCATTCAGACTTAGCATTGGGATCGTGTTCTATTCAAACTACATGAGAGTTTACTGCCCTATGCCTCCTGCTAAAAGTTGTACCTCATCCACTAACAACAGTGAATGAAAGAAGTAATAAACCTTACTGTGCCCGTCCTAGATCATGGAAATCCAGAGTAAAAGACAGCACACAGACAGCTCCTCCTCTGACTGCAGTAACTTCTATACAGCAGGGGGAGGGCGAGGGGGTTTGCTGCCAGAGTTAACCCTGTGTGTGCCTGCCTAAATCTGCTTACTGCTGAATCAGCTGCACTGTGCAGAGAAGTCTGTGGAGCTTTGTATGCTAATAAATCAGAGCAGGGGGGATGTAAGTGTTCCTACAAATCTCCACGGACATCTCAAGCAACAACAAACACACTGTTCTGTGCTGTCCTCCCATCAGAACAGACACAGGGCAGCTGTTAAGTGAGTTACTATAATCAGGATGTGTCACTAATAAAGCAGAGCAGGGAGAGATATGAACCATTCACATGCCTCCCTGATCTGTTCTATTAGTATAGTCAAAGCTCCACAGACACATCATGATTATAGTAACACACTTCACTGCTGTCACATCGTACTGACCACAGATCAGCTTAACCTCTGCTCTCCTCAATCTGTGTAGAGAGCAGGAGGGAGCAGGCAGCACAACTACACAGACACAGAAGCTGGGAGTAGAGCTCTCCCCCTCACTCCCCTACAGAAGCATCACAAGTGGCCTCATACTGTGTGGGAAGGGCTCTGTGCTCAGACCTGTATTGAGAAGTTGATGAGTCACCAGCACTGACAGCCAGTGAGAGAAAAATCAACAGGTCGGCTGCAATAGTGATTTGAGGAACTGATGCACTACTACTACCAGGGATAACTCAAAATCAGTATGACATTTGTAATAAATATTTTGCAAAGTCTTTTTTTTAAAGATTTTTAAATTTAAAAAACCAAAATCATTGTGCGAGAAAACCCCCTTTTAATTACCCACATTGCGAAAAAAACTGGTCTGAAGGTTCGGGGACCCCTGATTTTTGTCAGGCAGAGTAGTTTAAAATTTTGCCCCGTGGAAACAAATTACACATTTAATGCGGGAATGGGGAGGACAAAACGATCAATGTTAGTTGTTGTCCAACATTGTAAAAATGAATTTAAAACAAAAATCTCACTTTTAAAATATTAGTGTAGCATATTTAAAAATGTAGCCAAATGGATGGATTTGGGAAAAGTATAAGATATCAAATAGTTTTGCGTATAAACAAAACACGTTTAAAAAGTTCCAATTTAAAATCCTCGTCAAGAAATTTTAGTATTACCATACTCCACTGAGATTTTGAATACAGCATGTAAGACAAGAAGGAAAATGTTTATATTTGTAAAAAAAGAAAAAGAATTTTCAACAAACTACTAGATAGCGGTTTTCCAACCGTGGGTCCGCCCCGGCGGGGGTGAACGACAAAAACACAGGGGTCGGGGCCGGAATTGAGAGGGGCCCGCAGGGCTTAATAGCTCAGGGGAGCGCTGGGCCCGCCGCGGCGCCCCTCCGCAGGCTTAAAAGTGCGGCGCCCAAAATTTTGTATTACTGAGGGGAGGGGGAGAAGGGGGCGGCGTTCTCTCGCATTGGTGGCTCGGGAGCCCGCTTTGTGGGGGCGCTGGGCGAGGAGGGACTTATTCCCGCCGGTTTTTGGGGGCGGGCGTGAGGGAGCAAAAGCGCGCGAGCACCGCCCACATACGTCCCAACATCGGGAAGAGCTCTGCCGTACTCAGTGCAGGAGAACGCTGCCCCACTGTACGGCGGGGCTTTTCCTTGCAAGGTAATTTAGTGTTAAACACACACACCCCATGCATCATGTAATGCTGTATGTGGTAAAAGTAAAGGGTTATTAACCTTTTATTGACCACATCACCATCACATGATATACACTTTACTTTCCCCCCCCCTTATGGGGGGGGCTGTGAGTGGCACATGAGGGGTCCCATTGTAACCCCTCATGTCCCAATCACAGCCTCCCCCCGGGACAAGGTTACATCTATGTAAGGGGGCCTGAGGGTTACCTTTATAGTATGTGAATGTAAGGTACCGTTCCAGAGGCGTCAAATATTGTAACCCCCCATTACCACTACAGGCCCCCCTTTAAGGGTTAATCTATGTAACGGGGCCCGAGTGGTACCTTTAAGTATGTACAGTAGAGGTACCGCTAGAGCTCCACATATGTAAACCCCCCATGTAGAAAAATTAAGTTTTTAATAGCCATCAAAAAATTTTTTTTTGGTTGGGGTCACCGCAAAATGGGAACTATTTGCGGGGTCACGGCATTGGAAAGGTTGAGAACCACTGCACTAGATCATAAGTAAACGTTTTCATATAGCCAAAATGTACTCCGGTTAAATGAAACAGCTGAAATCCAGCTGCTCATTCAACTCTTTAGGTGATAATGTTTGTAAAGAAAAAATCCACAAAAACTCCCTTTTAAGCACTAGGCGATTAAAATTTCCTCTTTGACAGTGGGCGTACTCTCCAATCCCCGCCATTAAGGCGGTTGGTGTGCGCCCATGTTTTTGATTAACATGGCATGCGATGGGGGGGTCCATGGTTACAAAATCCCCCAGATGTTCCCCAATTCGTTACGCAGTTTTGCTGCTAGTTTTGCCCACATACCTCTTCCCCCCAAACACATGTGATCAAATAAATCAATCGTGTTTTTCAGTTTAAAGAATTTGGGCAATAGAATGGACTTTTTTGGGCCTAGGGGGCATCAAAGGGGAACACTTTTTTTCAAAGGGGCAAAACTTACAGTTACCACACTAAAGGGCCCCTTAACGGGTTGCGCCCCGGGCCGGGCCACGGACCGCGGTCGCACCCTGTTTCCCCAAAGGGTCCCCCGCGGGGACGGGGGGGCTGCAGGCCGCAATGCCGCCGTGGCGGACCCCTTCCATCCACTCACCCGCCTCGCCCCGTCCGGTCCTGTCCCCTGCCGGGGGAATGCGCCCCCCCGGGACGCGCGTCGTCCATGAAATTTTAAAAGGGGCAGGCGCCTTTTTGCGGGGGGACGACCTGGTAGCCTCAGCCGCAAACAAGTCCATCCCGCTTTGCGGCGGGCTCGGTGAAAACCGGGCTACTTAGATTCCGTTCCCTGGCGTGTGCTTAACTACCATCGCATGCTGTGGTCCGGCGGATTCCACTACCCAGCTGTCACAGTTAGATCCAGCCATGGAACCGCCAAGGTTCCCCCTGCCAATCATCCGGATCTTACTACGTTTGTTGCCCAGCAGTCGCAGCAAATCGCAACAACAGGCACAGCAGTTGGGCCATCTCTCTGCCTTGATGCGTCAGCTCCCTCGCATCCCACAACAGTCCTCCACCTGCGCCCCCGTTGTGACTCCCGTCATACGTCACCGTTCCCATTGCTACCGTGGGACCCAAGCTTCGGCTCCTCCTTACCCATCAGCTTTGGCCGTGGATCCCAATCTCTGTGCCGGCGGTTTCATTACCCAGTCTCGAATGCACAGTAGAACCTGGATGGCGGATCATTTTTCCCACGAGAGGTCTAAAGTGCCTTCGTGGTTGAGTCTACTATCCGGGAAAGCACTGGCTTGGCGACTCCCTCTGTGACAGAGAAGTGATTCCTAGTAACTGCGGATCTACAGACCTTTCTTCAGGAATTCCGCACCCCGTCTTGCGAGGACCAGCGCGTGCTTCCTCTGCTAGAACCCCCTCATTGTAGCCTTTCGTCAGGGGCGACTCCTTCGTGGTGACTTATGCGGTACAGTTCCGTACCTGGGCTTCGGAAACTCATCAGTGGAATGATGCCACCCTCCTGTGCCCACTTTCAAAAAAGGGCCTGTCCACCGGGTAAAGGACGCTTTGGCACCGAAGACCTCCCGATCCTCACTGAGTGAAACTAATTCCTGCTAGCAACTCGAATGATATAATTGTTCGCAAGAGGCAGGAAGCAGCTGCGGCAAGGAGAGAGACTCTGCAACGCCCCAGTCGCGGTTTCACCACCTGGCCCCGTTTTCCAGCATCCACCATTGCTGTCCCCTCAAAGTCTCTGAGGTGGAACCCATGCAAGTGGACCGGGCCCAGCTATCGAGCAGGAGAGCAGAACCGTCGCCGAACCATAAGCTATGTCTCGTACAGCCGTCAGCCTCGGACCAAAATTCCACAGAAGCTGTCTGCTACGTCCCCAGCTTCCGGAGATAACAATCACACCTAGGAGTACCTGTAGGAGGATGCGGTCCTAGGTGCAGTTTCCCACCCCCTCGCCACGTCTGAATGATGCCAGTGAGGTGACCACTGATGCTGGGTCCGTCTTTCCGGAGTTCTGTCTTCCTGGACTCAGGCTTTGCCGGGAACGTCATCCTTCCTCATCAGGTAACCCGGTACCCTACGCGCATACCTGTTTGTCCGGGCTGGAGAGCCCCTGCTTATTTCTTGGTCAGTGGGGGAGCTTCTGCATTGACCCCATCCAGTACTTAACCTCCGGCGCCGGTGACACTCCGTGAGGGGGCGCTACATAAGGAGAAGATCGGGTTCCACGTTCAGTCAGCGTTTGCTTCCTCCGGCGATCCTCTTGGGGCATCCCTGGCTGCAACGTCACGCCCCTAAACTCTCGATTGGAAGACGGCTAAGTCCTGCATTGGGGACCGTGGAATGCCAGAACCATTGCTTAGGAGTTCCAAGCCGGTGCTACCGACTTCTCCCGCCTCCGCTTGTCAAGCCGTTGCCGAGGCCTGCCGGCGGTACCAGGACTTTGGGGATGTAATTCTCTGAGAAAGATGGCCGATTCTCTTCACCACATCGTCTTACGACTGTCCTATTGACCTCTCCAGGAACCAGTCCACCCCGGGGGAGTCTACCCGCTGTCCGTGCCAGAGACTCAGGCCAATGGTTCTGGCCTACATTCGGGCTGAACCTGCAGAAAGGATTCATTCCGTAGTCTCCTCCCCAGCCGGGAGCCGGTTTTTCCTTCATGTCAGAAGAAGGATGTTTCCCCCGTCCGTGTATAGACTACATGTGGTCTAAAATAAGATCACCGTAAAGAACTGCTACCCCCTCTCCCACTTGATCTCAGCACTGTTTGACCGTCTCAAGGGGCTAAAGTGTTCTCACTAATGTAGTATTTGGAGAGGCCTATAACCTCGTCGAGAATTCGGAGGGCCAAGTGGAAGACGCGGTTCAATACCCGAGATGGACATTTGAGTACCTCGAGTATGCCCTTTGGGCTCTGAAAGCTCGCGTGCGGTGTTCCAAGAACTTCTCGTCAACGATGTCTTCCGGGACCTTGTAACACCTGCGGTCATAAGGTGTACATAGATGACCTCCTGATTTTCTCCGCCAAATCTTCATGATCACCGGCCCAAGTACAGCCATGTCCTGCGAATGTTCAGCGGCAGCAACCGATATGTAACGCCAAGCTGGAGAATTTAAATCCATCGGACCAGCCTACCTTTCCTTGGCTACATATGTCTCGGCGTGAAGAGCCTAAAGAATGGACCCAAGCAAACTCTCTGCGGTGCTACAATGGCGCCCCGTCCTGTACGTTCTTCGGGCGATACAGCTCTTTCCTAGGGCTTCGCAAATTATTACCGCTGGCCATTTATTCCCACTTCATCCACTTGGTTGGCTCATATCGTGGCCCCTACTAGGAGCATTCAACCCAGATGTTGGCTCCGGAGGCTGAGAAGGCGTTTGTTGGATCTAAAAGACGGCCTTCTTCCACTGCTGCCTGTCTTGGTCACGGCCTGATTCCGAGAGACCTTCTCTTTGGAGGTGGATGCCTCCTCTGTTGGGGTCATGGGCGGTCCTCCCACAGAGAAGTTCCAAAGGCAAGATTCGCAACTTTGAAGGTTCATCGCTAAGACCTTTTAAGCCGGCATGATCGGAACATATGCCATTGGGGACCGGAACTCTTTTGGCCACAAGTTACCCTAGAGGATAGGCGACACTGCTGGAGGGGCTCGACCACCAATATACATCTATATAGACCACACAAAAATTTGTTTGTATCTTCGAGGCGGCCCAACGACTTAACCCTCCGCCAAGCCCGTGGTCTCTTTTTTTTTCTTCGGTTTCATTTTCGTATACATTTCCGTCCTCGCTGAGAAAAATGTCAAGGCTAGATGCCCTCCTCTCGAGCCTCGGACGTGGACTGAAGACTCCCCGTTTGGGGGGGGTTCACACACATAATTTCTCCCCCGATCTGTTGGTTCACGTGGCTCCGCTCAGGTCTCCAAAACATCCTACGGGCAAGACTTATGTTCCCGCTGTTACTCAGGAGGGAAGAATCTGGAGTGGGGGCAAATAGCTCCTTTGTGGCTGGCCATCCCAGAGCTCCAGAAGTCTTATGCTTTGATCTCGCGGCACTACTGGTGCCAACTCTAGCACAGGTATTGTCAAGGACTTCATCACCCTCGCCTGTGTCACTTGTGCTCGGAACAAGGTCCCACCACGGCCACAGGCCCGCAGGTCTCATTGCATCCGCTGCCTGTGGCCGTAAATCCCTTGGAACGCACATATCAATGGGACTTCGTCACAGACCTACCAGTCTCCTCTGGGAATTACGTCATCTGGGTCGTGATGGACCGGTTCTCAAAATGTCCACTTTTGCGCATCTCCCTGGCCCTGCCGTCTGGCCCCACAATTGGCTAATCTATTTCTTCTCGGCATATCTTCCGGCTTCATGGACTACCCTTCTCCACATTGTCTCCGACCGCGGTGTCAAGTTGTTTCCGCGATTCGATGGCGTGCTTTATGCTCCCGGTCTGCAAGTCAAGTTAGGACTTATCATGCGGCATACCACCCTCATCCAATGGGCAGGTGGAGAGAGAGAACCAGATTCTGGAGAAATACTGCGCCACTTTGAGTCCGGAACGTCCAAACAACTGGACAGAGCTGCTCCCGTGGGCTGAAGTTGCGTAAAACCATCGGGACTCTCGGGAACTTCCGGCGTCTTCCCCTTCTTTGTAGGTCTATGGAGCTCACCCTCCACGCCCCCCCCTCCTCCTCTGCCTCTGACTGGGCTGTGCCCGCTGGTCATTGACCATTTCGAGATATCAAGGCCATCTGGCAGGAGACGCGATGTTCTCTACTTCGGGGGGGGGTTCCTCTTCCGCTGATTAAGTCTCAGGCAGACAAAATGGAGGAGAGATACGGATGCCCCAACGTTTCTCCTTGTGGGACCAAGTTGGCACTCCACAAGATATTGTGGCGCCTGAAGGCGGGGGGGGTGGGGGGCTAAGGGTCTGTAGGCAGCGCGAGTGGAGGCCGGTGCTGCGTGGGCGGGCGAGACCGGATCTTGGGTGGACACCCTTCAAGGGTTTCTTACGCAGTTGAACCCGTGAGCATACAAGCATTATGTTGGCTGCCTTCCATCTCTCGCGGTGATCCACAACGCATTTCATGTATCCCTCCTTAAGCCTCTGGTTCTGGAACCGTTCTGCACGGGAAAGAAAATAGTAGACCACCCTTTCCATCAGTAGTCGGGCGAATCCACTGTGACATATTCGAGGTAAAAGGACGATTTTAGCTATTATAAACTGGTGTCAGATGGAGGTGACCGTTTACTTCCTCGTGGATTTGAGGAAGGGCTTTGGGACCCATATAACTAGAAGGAGCATATGCCATGAGGGTTGAGGATTGGGAGGCCTGAATCTAACAGTCCTGAAATCGGGATATCTTCATCCCGTCGGGATTGAATTCCAAGCAGCCGTAAAAAGGGTGGGGGTGATGTGTCTAACATGGTAAGGGAGGGGGAGGTTGGATGGGGAGGGGGTTACTGTGAATCTGGTTGCGCCGCTGCGTATCCCCATTACGGTCCCGCAGTGTGGACGGAGTTTGTGCGCCGGAGGGCGCGGGTCCAACAGGGTGCCGCGGGGGGCGCGGCGTGGGGGCGCACCCGTGTCCGAGTCCACGGTCACCTTGTGTGCGGGCGGGGGTGCGTGGTTAGGGGCGCGCGAGTAGCCGGGGGGGGTCCTCGATGCCCCTGCCAGCCGGAATGCGCGGATCGCGCCCGCTTGCTGCGCGGGCGCGTCGTCCTGGTGACATGGTATGTAAAGTTGGAGAGGATGCGCCGAGTTATTGGGTAATTACCTGGCGCGGTGGGGGGTTGGTCGGGGGGGGGGGGGGGGGGGGGGGGGGGGGGGGGGGGGGGGGGGTGGGGGGGGGGGGGGGGGGGGGGGGGGGGGGGGCCGGGGGGGGGGGGGGGGGTGCACATAAGTGTATGAGGGCACAGGGCAATGGACACTTCCTGCAGGATCTCCATTGCCCCGAGCCGAGATAGAGCAAACGTTCCTTATAGTATCATTCCAGGGCCTTACCCGTGTACGGGGGGGTAGACGCGTCGTCGCTACGATTCCGGGCTACTCCGAACTCTCTGCCGCCTGCCCTGACCTTCTGCCTGTCCATGACCACGAACCATTGCCGACACTGCCCTAAACGGTTCTGCCCTGCGCCAACGACTACGATACTGCGTACTACGATTCTGTACCACGCTGCACCTCCGCCCGCCTCCGTCAAGCAAGTCACGTCAGGGGTGGCTGACCTGGTAGCCTCAACGCCGCAGCAAGTCAATCCTGCTTTGGGCGGCGGGCCTCTGTGAAAACCGGGTTGATTCTACAGATCGCTTTCTCTGGCGCTGTCTTAACTACATCGCTTGCTATGGTCCCGGGCGGCGGATAATCCACTACACCAGCCGTTCACAGCCCTTGGTCAAATTTACTTCTTTGATTTTAAGTTTTATAATAGCTGTTTAGGTTGTCCTTTGATCATTTAGGGGTTGCCATTATTATGGATATAAAATTTGAATAATAGTTAAATGTTATGTTTATAGTGTTTAATTGATTTATACAGAGTAGTATTTCTAAAATAATCCAAATAATTATTGACTTTAGAAGCACAATGAAAACATTAATTCAATCCCTCAAAAAAAAGAGCCCTTAATTCACACCATATTTCAGAAAAATAGAAAAAGTTATGGCTATCAGACTATGACGACAAAAAAAAGCTAATTTTTATCAAACGTATGTTCTCTTTCCGTAAAAAGCAATAACACAGTAAAATCACAATTTAAAATTCCATAATTGTAATTGTACCGACCACACATTTTTAATGTTTTTATGTTAAAATTTATTTTTACAAGCCCGCAATGATAAAAAAAAAAAAAAAACTGGAACAAAAACCTGTGCACGCTCCAAATGCACTATATTGTTCCACGAGGGTGTTGAATCCAAGATGAGAGAACTTCTGGAAGGGTTTCACCTGGTCTGATACATTAGGGTGGGAATTGCGCATATATAACTGGTCACCCACCAAAATCGTGCTGTTCCAAAAGCCAATTACAACTCCCTCCGCATGTACGTACGGCCCTGTCATGCACCCAAACAGCAGTTTACACATACATATACGGGTATTGCAAACTGGAAGAATTGTGTAATACATAATGGGGATGGGCTATCTGTCCCAGGATTTTTCCTTATTAAAATTAAAACATTTACCGAGCTAAAAACCCGCAGATTAAGAGGCAAAATTTTAATTATTTTTTAATTTTCATCACAGCTTAACGCTAACCAAACAAAAAAATCTGTGAAACACCTCAGATTGTGTTAATATACTCACTATAAACCCTGGATATCTTCCTTAAGGTACGAAGTTTACCAAAAATAAACGTCCTTTATAGGGGTGATTAAATTTAGCACCTAGGGTGCTGTCCGCAAAACCGTGTAATATCGGCACTCCAGAAAATAATCTGGTAGAAAATGAGACCCAAAGTCCAGTAGGTGCTTCTCCTATTCTGGGGCTTGTAGTTGAGTCAAATAGTGCACTATGGCCACATATGGGATATGTTTAAAAATGGCAGAATCAAGGGAATCAATGTTGAGTTGCATTTTCTTAGTAACATCTACTTTGTTCCAGTAAATATAAGATTAAAATTGAAAATCTTCAAAAAAGTGAAATTTCACTTCCACTTTGCTTTAATTTCTGTGAAACATCTAGAGGGTTAATAAACTTCCTAAATGCTGTTTTGAACATTTAAAGGGGTTCAGTTTTTTAGAGGAAGTCATTTATGGGGGTATCTTACATACAGGCCCCTTAAAGCCATATCAGAACTGGACTGCTCCCTAAAAAAATCTGTTTTGAAAATTTCCTTGAAGTGTGAAAAATTACTACAAAATGTATAAGTCCCCTAATATTGTAAAAAAAAAAGAAATTTAACAAAATGATCCCAACCTTCAGTAGACATATGGTAGATGCTAGTTACAAACTATTTTGTGTGAAAAACTATGGGCCACATGTATGAATCCCGCCGGGTCGAGGCGCCGTGTTTTCCGCCAGTATTCCGGCGGAATCTGCGCCTGATTTATCTAACACAAATATCAGTGGCACACTAAAGACTAAGTAAAACCTCAAGGTATATAGGAATATTGGAATTGCATTACTGCTAAGGAAAATATGAAAAACCTGGGACTCTTAGTTTACAGTATTTGATCAAAGATTGTATTAAGCTCACCTCCCAAAACGTCAAGGGGATCCCAGAGCAGGTGAGTCCCTACACTAAACATGTTACCTCACTCAGGTTTTTCATATTTTCCTTAGCAGTAATGCATTTCCAATATTCCTATATACCTTGAGGTTTTACTTAGTCTTTAGTGTGCAACTGATATTTGTGTTAGATGTATGCTATTGCCTTTCAGTGTGCACCTATGCTTGCGTTTTTCAGAGTATATTTTAGATGTGCACAGCCTTATTACGTTTTGTGCGCCTGATTTATGTCGCGGCCGGGCGGCGCTCATACATATCATGTAAAGTCCGCCGAGCCTCGCCAGCGTATGAGGCGAAGTGCGGGGACATGGGCGCTGTGCGGCGCTGCGCCTATGCTTCGCCGTCCGAGAAGTGCACTCATACATGCGGGTAAAAGTCCGCCGCGCCTCGCCAGTGTGGGGTGCAGTGCGGGACTTAGGCGCCGTGCGGGACTGCGCCGAGAATCGGTTCCAATGCGAGCCAGGCTGGAGCAGCGAGAAATCATTACCGATGTCGGTGCGGAGTATGAAGCACAAATCGCCTTTATAAAGGCGTTCTACATTTTTTGGGTCTAAATGCTCCAGCAGAG
Source organism: Phyllomedusa bahiana (assembly GCA_025379985.1). NCBI lineage: Eukaryota > Metazoa > Chordata > Amphibia > Anura > Hylidae > Phyllomedusa > Phyllomedusa bahiana. Next base: position 34,373 of record JAODAL010037563.1, read on the forward strand.
GCGAAGTGAAGCAGGATCGGAACATGCTAGGTAGCGGATCGAAGATTGCGACAGAAGTCTCTGCGCTCCGCTGCGTGCAGCTGGAGAGTGATTCCCGAAAAAATCGCCTTTATAAAGGCGGAAAACAGTGTCAGAAAGGAGCTGAATGTACAAAATACACTTCTTAAAAAATAAAATCACTTTCCCAAACTCGAGAATGGCACAATATCAAGAAATATGATATTGGAAATTGCCGGGAAATACAGTAATTCAAATCCTGAAACCTATTCTCATTGGTCGGCATAAACCGGCCAATCAGAATAGGAGCGACAAAGTCCCATTCTAGCCTATGGAGAAGTTTAGACCAATCAGAATAGGAGCGACAAAGCCCCATTCTAGCCTATGGAGGAGTTTTGACCAATCAGAATCCACGCGGGACAGTTCAAAATACAGTAAAAAGGCTGCAAAGAGCTGATTGCTGAGATAACGGGCTTGGCTATCTCAGCCAATCAGAATAGGAGCGACAAAAGTCCCATTCAAGGCTATGGAGAATTTTAGACCAATCAGAATACGAGCGACAAAGTCCCATTCTAGCTATGGGAAGTTTACACCAATCAGAATCCACGTCGGGATAATTCAAAATACAGTAAAAATGCTGAAAAGAGCTGATTGGCTGAGCTGGGTCTCGGCTAGCTCAGCCAATCAGAGCGCGAGCTACATCTCCCATTATACTCTATGGAGAGATGAGCGCACTCAAATCTTCACGCTCAGCGCCGCGCGGCATGAAGTATTAATCAACAAATTATTTTTATACAGTGTAAAACATTCTCAGATAAAGACCAGAACACTTACATGAAAAATAAAGCAGTTAAAAACCCGAACAACGCGTTCGTCGTCGAGCCCGGCGCTACATAGGGAATTGCAATAGAGAGAATTGCCGGAAAAGACAGTAATTCAAATTTGTAAAGCATTCTCATTGGTCGCCATAAACCAGCCAATCAGAATAGGAGCGACAATGTCCCATTAATCCTATGGAGGAAGAATTGACCAATCAGAATAGGAGCGACAGTGGCCCATTCTATCCTATGGAGAAAAATGACCAATCATATTCAAAGGGCGGGAAAGTTCAAAATCATAAAAAGGGCAAAACGACTATGGTTGAAGCAGCGGGGCTCCCACTTACCCAAAACAACGCGAGCTCTTTCTCATAGTTTTTCTATGGGACTCAAAATTTTAAAAGGGGCGCCGTAATTTGGACCAATGGGAGAGCAACGACCTCCAGGGGTTTTCTAATGCAACTGGTATAAAATGTACATGGCAAAAATCAAAATTAAATAACATTTACAAATTGTGCCGATGTGAATATAAAAGGAATACAAATAGTCCTTAAAATTTTTAGTTTGAAGAATATACTTGACAAAAAGAAGCCAAATCGTAGAAAAAACCAAAAAAGTTAAGTTGGGAATTTGGTGACCAAATTTTTTTTTTGTTTCATAAAATTGTTACATTGTTCTAAATAATAAAGCATTAAAAAAAGAGCAATTGGCCCTTTTAGCACGCTGCCTTGCAGAACCGGGCCAGGGTTTTCAAATCCCCCCCGAGGACTTCACTGAAAGGGATTTGTAGGGTTTGCCGGGGTTTTCTCTGGGTACTCTGTTTTCCCCCCCAAAAATTAAAAAAACTAAACAATCTGAAATTTAAAAATTGTGATTCCCATATGGATTGGGGCCCAAATGAAACAATGCAACTTCTGTGGAATAAGGGAATTGGACCTTCGCTTTTTACAAAGATTCCCTTTCCTTTTTCTGCTTTACAAAGGGAGGATAGGGGTGTGTCAGGCAAGAAACCTCGAAAAAAAATCATCCTCCACGGGAAATTTTCAATGGCGATTGTGGCCCCGTGCACTTTCCCCGGTAAAAAACAACTGTCGTGAAAACATTGGGTAATCATACAATAGCTTTCAATGAGAAAAAAAAGAATTACCGTATTTGTGGGGTGTAATTTGGGCATATTGCAGCGCAATTATACCCTGCAAATATGCCATGTGAACATACCCTTAAAGTTGTGCTTTTTCCCGGGGCCACTCTCCATTTTTGGGAAAACACTCTCAAACCCTTTGGGTATAAATCTCCTTTTCAACACACCACCCAAATCTGATTTTCTTTCCCCGGGGGGGATGGAATCTTCCCGCAAGACAATCAACATGTTACATTTGGCTAAAAAATGCCAACATTGTTGGGAAAAGCAGGACTAAAATTCCAATACTACCCTGCCCCGATTCCCCCAAAAATCTATAAGCCGTGTTTGCCCCTGGGGGGATGTTTTTGTCCTCTATGGGCCCTCTAAACATTGGGGACCCCTGGATGGGTGGGGTTTGCTCTATGACCCCCAGCAGCTTGGGAGCCCCTCGATTTGTATTGGCCAAAAGGGCCCTCCAGCATTCTGGGAGCCCCGGGTGGTGGGTTAGCCTATGATCCTCCCCCAGCTGGGGGAGCCCCTTTATGGTTTTGCCTCTAGGGCCCCTCCGCACTGGGGAGCCCTGGATGGTTGTTTTGGGTTTTATGGACCTCCACACTGTGGGACCCCGGGATGGTAGTTTGCTCATGGACCCCCACACTGGGGGGGCCCCGGGTTTTGGGGTTTGCCATGGGCCCTCCACACTGTGGAAAAGGGGAGGGGGTTAGCCTAGCCCCCCCTCACACTTGGAATGCATTCCTTCAAACCCCCGGGACAACCTACCAGAACCTTATTGAGTCAGTCTCAGTAGGTCTAAGTGCTCTCTGTTTTGTACATGGCGAATATTCTAAATATTAGTTGGTGATCATAATAATGTGACTCTGCAATGTAATTTGTACGTTTGTACAAATTTAGTTTCACTGTAATTGTACTGGCCCACAGATTAAAGCTATACATTTTTTACATATTAACATAGTGGATAAGGTTGGAAAAAGACACAGGCCCAACGAGTCCAACCTATAAAACTACAGTGTTCATCCAGGGGAAAGGAAAAACCCCTACGTGGTGGAGGCCAATTGTCCTATGCAAGAGGAAAAATTCCTTCCCAATTCCAAATATGGCATCAGAATAATCCCTGGATCAGCATCCGATCTGCAGAATCTAGTCCCCATATCTCCTAATATTATATTTTTTTTAAAAAGGCATCTTCTTGAATTTGTCAGTGCATCCACAATTCATGCTGCACGGTGATAATTGCAAAAAAAGAATGTTAAATTTACCCTAAAATAATGGTTTTGAAAAAATCCAACCCATCCAATAAAATACAAGCCCTTACACAGCTATGTAGCGATCGAAAAACAAAAAAATTCCTACAGGCATTAATGCTATAATAGGGTTCTCTTGAAAGGATTAAAGTTAGCCTTGATTTACTGCTGTAATGCATTTCTTCACATAGAATGAAAAAATCAGGCAAAATATTGAAATTATTTTTGAAAAAAAAAATGCAATTCCTTTTCTGTCTCTTTAACTAAATTTGCGCACTAAGGTTTATACTTAATGGACTTAAAAGGGTTCTCTCACTACATTGATTCATGTTACCTCAGTCCTGTTTTCTTGGTTTCATTTTGAACTTAGGGACGTGTTTACTGGCTTCTACTAGTCTGCAGTAGAAGCCAGGTCTTTAGCTATAGCGACCTGAGGAGCTGATGCAGCCCATACAAGAGGGGATATCTAGGAATAGGTAGGACACTGTTAATGGACACATATTGCAAAGTGACTTGTTATTGCAAGATCTTTAACATTAAAAGCAGCAATCCTTGTAGTGAGACAACCCCTTTAACTTATTTAGCAACACCAATAACCTGCAGGATACAAAAGGAGTAAGCCACATCCTCTACTTACATAGTCTGCTCTGCTTCCTCTATAATGTTTTATAATGGTGTGGAAATAGTAATACTTTAATTAATCTGCCGCCCGGGATCTCTTCTGTATTTGCAACCAATGATCACACATAGCTCAATTGCTAATAAATATCTGCCTGTACATAGAGTATTTGCTACAATTAATCCCAGTAGTTATCCCTGAGTGACCTCACCTGAAATCCTTAATTGGCAATTAGAGAAAGGTTACATATAACCTTAGCTAATTTTCATCTCCATTAATGAACACATAGGTCTGTGTTCTCTTGGGTGTGTAGTACTGCGGCAGAGGACACTAATCATTCATTGTTAGGGAATTTATATTTCCTATTATAAAAAGAACAATATTCTGTGCTAATCAATGTTATAACTTGTTGAGGTTGTAGCTCTGGTTTTCAGATATCAAGCACCAAACCTTACTACCCATTATCTTGATAGCAGCCTACCACCCTGTCAAAAAAAGGTATACTCAACTACACTGCCATTTTTAGTAAGACTGGGCATACAGTCAAAGGGGACTCGTTTATAATTTTTCAAGGAAACCCATAGAAAATATGATCTGAACTCTGGTCTAACTAGTGTTTTAATATTTGTCCTTCTCGCAGAACATTAAAGGGATATTCTTACCACATTGATTGGTTTTAAACATGTAGGCAAAAAAAGGTAAACATAGACTATTACCAAATACATTGCTGTTCATTGCTTCCCTTCAGAGTGAGGGCAGTTCTTATCTCCTTGTGTTAACAGGTTTCATTAGGTTACCGACCACCTCTCTTTGCTCTAGCAGCTCTGGCCAGTATAACCGGGATGGTCTTATTAGCATCTCTAAAGGGTTACTGACAAACGTTAACCCTTTAGAGATCTGTACACTTCTGTCCTACTGTTTAAAACCTTCAATCAGCAATGTTGCTCTAACAGGCTCAGCTAGGTATAACAAAGCTGAAATGTCAGTCTTTGCTGTAGAACTGGCCACAACCTGACAGGAAGTTGGAGTCTGAAGCTGTAGAACCGCCCACAGCCTGAACAGGAAGTGGTGTCTAAAGTTCTAGAATTGCCCACAGTGGGAATAGGAAGTGGGAACCTAAAGCTGGCTGTGAGTAGCAGGCTTTGTGAAACAACATATTGAGAACGTCCCATTTGCTCTTAAGCCCTTTATATCTCAAAATAACATGTTTTTTGCTCGATGTCTTTTGGACACCACTAAACAAATTGTTAAAAAAAATATCACTTTCCCACATAATTTATTCAAGTCAGTTTATGGTAACACACCAGAAGGGCACTCAAAAATCCAGTTACGATGCTGCTAATCTAGGAATTTGGATGCAGGGCCACAATGATGGGAAGGCAGAAGTAGGCAACCGCCTAGAGCTGCACAATGCTTTGCCCTGGCTCTGTCTGGATGACATCTCCTTTCAGACAAAGAAGCAGCCAAATGCGTGTCAGTGGAAACTTTGTTTGTCTGAAAATTATGTCTATTGTAATTGGGGTCTTATGAGACCCCACACCATATGGTGTATGCTGATCAATTTTATTCCTAAACCAACTCCTGACAGGGCACATTTCTCTTTTTCTTAGTACACACAGGCTTGAACCCAACAACTAGAGATGGGCGAATTTCTCAAAAATTCGATTCGGTCACTTCGCCGAATTTTCCGACAAAAATAAATTCGGTCCGAATTACTTCATCACAAATCGCGTTAAAAAGCAGCTATTTTCCAGGCTGCACAGAGCCTGCAGGGTGCTGTAGAACGTTGTGCCATGCTTAACATATGCAGAGGAGCTTGGTTTGTCTTCATACAATGTTGTGTTTTTATATGACACGCAGATGACTGCCGCCGCTCTTAGAATCGCTTCACTATAAAATTCCCTGGGCACTTAAGAGTGCAAAACTGACCAAAAAACTCAAGCGGGAATGTAGCCTGATAAAGTCATGCCAGCGGAAGCTGGAAAAAAAACAAGCTGAGAGCTCAGGTGCAACATTAGTGACAGAGTGGGAGGTGACCCGGGGG
>JAODAL010037564.1:0-40235 GCA_025379985.1 Phyllomedusa bahiana
TTTGATTTTTTTTTGGGGCGATTGGGTTTGAAAAAGGGGAAAAAGGGCGGTGTCGTTTTATTATTTTATTTTTTGTGTTTGTGTTTTACTTGTTTTTCACTGTTTTTTTACTTTTTTCCACTTTTTCACATTTTTATTTTTCTTTTCCCCATCGGGGATTTGAATGAGAGATCTTTAGATCTCTCATTCAATAGGAATCAGTGCAAAGCTTGTTGCTATGACTGGTTCCTATGACAACTGTCAGTCACGATGCCGGGCCATGACCACCGGGCCCGGCCGGGCATCGTGACATCACAGACAACACGGAAGGCATCCTCTGCCTTCCGTGCTGTCTGTCAGAGGGCAGGAGCTGCACGGATCGCCCGATCCGTGCGCTGCTGCCGCCGACAGTGACGCAGGAGGAGCTCTCTCCTCCTGCGTCTCTCTCAGTTATTGCGACCCGATCGTCGCGATAATTAAGGGGTTAACCGGCCCCCCCCCGGAGCGATCCGGGGTCGGGGCCGACGCTGCGGGATGTCAGCTGTAATATACAGGCTGACACCCCGCGCCGATCGCCGAACTTGCTTTAGAGTTCTCGCGATCCTCAGGACGTCCAGGTGTGTTAACCCCCAAACGACCTGGACGTATGGATACGTCTAAGGTCGTTAAGGGGTTAAATATATTTATATATGTAATAGTGAAATAACATGATTGAACTTCTGTTAAATATTTTAGTTATTTATTTTTTATTTGTTTTAAATTCTATAAGGATAGCTATATTGGAGACAAACACTTCCTTTCTGTATTGGCTGAATAGAAAGTGCAGCAGGATGTGTATATGTGTGTATTTCGGTTATTAAACGGTGACATCAGAGGTGACATTGTTATACCGTATAAACTCTAGTATAAGCCGACCCGAATATAAGCCGAGGCACCTACAAAAAAATGGGAAAGCTTATTGGCTCGAGTGTAATAAGCCTAGGGTGGAGAATGCAGCGGCTACTGGTAAATTTTAAAAATAAAAATAGATACCAATAAAATGACATAGGCAAGAATAGGCAGTTTAATGTCCCCATAGGCAGGTATAGGCAGTTTAATGTCCTCTATAGTCAGTTTAATGTCCCCATAGGCAGGTATAGGCAATTTAATGTCCTCTATAGGCAGGTATAGTCAGTTTAATGTCCCCATAGGCAGTTTAGTGTCCTCTATAGGCAGGTAAAAGCAGTTTAATGTCCCCAATAGGCAGGTATAGGCAGGTATATTTCCCTCATGGGCAGGTTATCGGCTGGTATATGTACTCATAGGCAGGTTAAAGGCAGATATGTGTCCCTATAGGCAGGTTATGTCCCCATAGGCAGGTATAGGCAGGTTTATGTCCCCATAGGTAGGTTATAGGCAGGTTATAGGCAGGTGTATGTCCCTATAGGTAGGTATAGGAAGGTTTATGTCCTCATAGGTGGGTTATAGGCAGGTTTATGTCCCTATAAGTAGGTTATAGGCAGGTTTATGTCCCTATAGGCAGGTTTATGTCCCCATAGGTAGCTTATAGGCAGGTTACAGCCTAGGCAGGTTTATGTCCCTATAGGTAGGTTATAGGCAGGTTATAGCTTAGGCAGGTTTATGTCCCTATAGGTAGATTATAGGTGGGTTGTAGGCAGGTTTATGTCCCTATGGGTAGGTTATAGGCAGATTTATATCCACATAGGCAGTTCTAAGCAGGGTTGTTTAAAAAAAAAAAAAAAATATATATATATATATATGTATGCAGCTTACCTTGCAGCTTACCTTGTGATTTCCTTCACCTATATGCGCTCCGGATGCCGAGCACGGCCGGGGGCACAGGAACGGGGGCACATGTTGATATATCGGGGGGGGCTGAACGTGACACAACTAAATAAATCAGAGGTGTCAAACTGAAATACACAGTGGGACGAAATTAAAAACTTGGACAAAGTCGTGGGTCAATCTTTATATTTATTGGAAAAATGTCTAAAATTGATTAAGTATGACAGAACCCTATATTTTTCTTCAGTTGCTTTTCTCCCCCATTGGTGTCCTGTTACTGTCTTAGGTAGTGATGAGCGATTACGTCGACTATCCATCGGGTTGATGCGATTCGGGAATTATCAAGACGTTTCCGATAGTCGATAATGATTATCGCCCATGACCCCTTTAAATAGATGGGAGAGCAAAACACCCTTTATTCTTACACCCAAAAGGGCTGGAAACTGGAATTAACTCCCACAAAAACGGGTTTCAAAATTGGATAAAAAAAGGGAAAAAAAACAACCCTCCACCCTTCTTCCCAACTACACAAATTAAAAAGGCAAGAAAAGCAGTATGATTCAGACCATATTTTACTGAACCCGGGAAATTTACTTCCCGTGCGGAAAGCACGACCTTAAAACCCTTTGAACCCCCCAGATTAAAAAAGTGCTGGAAAAAAAGGATTCTTTCAACCCCATTTTTGTTAATGGGAACAGACTATCCATTCCTGGGCCACAGATGGCCCCAAAAATGCATGAAACCCCCCCTTTAAAAAAATGCTGGAAAAAGGGGTCCCTTTTAACCACCATTTTAGTTGAATGGACATTGATAACCCCTTTTCTGTACCACAGTATCACCATTAAACTGTCTGCCCACGATTAAAAAATGTCTGAAAAAGGGCTTTGAACCACCATTTTAGTTTTATGGAAATTATGTTTCCTGTCCTGGACCCAGCATGAGCCCCAAACCTCAGACCCCCAATTTAAAAGTGCCGGAAAAAAGAGTCTTTCAACACCTTTTAGTTGAACTGGACATTGACTATACCTGTTCTGTACCACAGTATGACCATTAAACCTGCATTAACCCAAGATTTAAAAAGTGCCGGAAAAAGGTGTCTTTCAACCACCATTTTAGTTTCACTGGACATTGACTATATCTGTCCTGGGCCACGCATGAGCCCCAAACTGCATGACCCACAGATTAAAAAGTACCGGAAAAAGGAGTCTTTCAACCACCATTTTAGTTGAACTCGACATACAGTATACTGTCCCTGTCCTGGACCACAGCATGAGCCCCAAACCTGAATGACCCCCAGATTTAAAAAGTGCTGGAAAAAGGAGTCTTTCAACCACCATTTTAGTTGAACTGGACATTGACTATACCTGTCCTGTACCACAGCATGACCCCAGGACTAGGAATTGATAGTTTTCAACAAAATATCATACAAGTGCACTATCTGTGCCAAACTGAGATTCACCGAGCGCAATAAAACTATTCAGAAGTTACATGGATGAGAAATTGCGTTTTTTGCAGCAATGACAAACGGAAACAGTTACTGGAGAATTTTTCTATCAGAATTGTCGTACAGGGTGGCTATTTGAAAAAAACTAGGGCCGAACCACATGCAGTACAGCTATTTAAAAATTATACGGATAACAAACTGTGTTTTTGGCACCTATAAATACACCTGCGGTGACTACAAAATTGCTGTATTCAAATTTAAGTGCATGGTGGCTCTATGAACAAAACTGGGCCGCACCAAATTCAATAAAAAAAACATATTTGAAACGTATACGGATAATAAAAGGTGTATTTTGCACCTATAAATAAACCTGCGGTGACGACAAAATTGCTGTATTCAAATTTAAGTGCAAGGTGGCTCTATGAACAAAACTGGGCCGCACCAAAGTGAAAAAAAACACTATTTGAAATGTATACGGATAAAAAAGGCGTTTTTTGCATCTATAAATACACCTGCGGTGACTACAAAAATGCTGTATTAAAATTTAAGTGCAAGGTGGCTCTATGAACAAAATTGGGTCGCACCAAAGTGAAAAAAACACCTATTTGAAATATATACGCATAATAAAAGGCGTTTTTTGCATCTAAAAATACACCTGCGGTGACTACAAAATTGCTGTATTCAAATTTAAGTGCAAGGTGGCTCTATGAAACAAAACTGGGCCGCACCAAAGTGAAAAAAACACCTATTTGAAATGTATACGGATAATAAAAGGCGTTTTTTTGCATCTATAAATACACCTGCAGTGACTACAAAATTGCTGTATTCAAATTTATGTGCAGGTGTCCCCCTCCCCCCCCCCAGCGTGGCTGTAAAGTGCTAAATGCTCCTTTAAAATTCTCAGCCTAAGTAAACTAAAATCTGAAAATCTCTAATCTACCTAAGTTCTAATGTTCACAGCTAAAAGCATAGTTGTCTGTGTGAACAAATAGAACAGTTTCGCTGAGCTGTTTTGAGAGAGACCGAGCACACGTCCTGCTCTTATGATACACAGACACACACTGATCATGAACAGGAAGGGCTGTTCTATGTAAAACGAGGTCATGAGATTTTTCCAGCCAATCACAACCATAACACATCCAGTTATGACGTCGCACACCAGCTCACCTGCTCTATTCTCTAAGCTGATTTGCTGGCGCCAAAATGACAGGAAGCGCTGAAAATGGCGCGATATTAATAGATTATGCGCAGATTTTAACCTAAATTATCGCGTGATCGAAAAAATCCGATCAACATAAAAACCGTGCCGATTTCAACTTTGTCGATAATAATCGCTCAACACTAGTCTTAGGGTGAGCGAAACAGTCCAGTACCCACTTTACTGGCCAGAGTCAGTTAATTCACTGTGTCCTATGGTCTTCATAGTGCTTCTTATCTGCTGCATGGTGCGGCATCTCCGTTTGGAGAACCCTGCTTCCTACATAGATGCTGGATCTGAGAGTGAACTGGAAGGGTTTTCCTGGATTCTCCCATTCTCCCTGTGAACTCTTCTTTTCTTATCAGTTGTCCCACTGTCTAAGTTGTTTCTCTTGCCAGTTGGTCTCTTCTCTGCTCTATGTCGGGGTGGGGGTGGGGGGGGGAGGAGATGCCATGTGAGAGCAGTGTAATGACAGCTCCTGGCTTTTTCCTCATCTCTGTACATTGCCTGGCCATTACTCATGTGCCAAATAGTATTAGACTGCAGGTAAGATTTAACACAAGTTAAAAATTGTAAATTAAATAAACAGTGTTTATATACCACATTGGCAAAACGTGTCAATTGTTATTCACATGATCGAATTATGCACTGATTTTATCTATTTATTATATACTGTGAATATCATGCTCATTTTCCATTAAATGTGACCAATGATCTACTTGTGTAAGTGAGCCATAGGGAGTGACAGAGACAGTGTATAGGATATAATGTTCTTAACATACCTTATGTATCTTATTGGCCTCTAGCCATACAATAGTGCTGCCCTTACTTGCGGGTAGAGTGGATAACTCTAAGAAAAAAACTTTTTATTGCAATACTATGCTTATGTTTAAAAATAATCTAAACAATGCAACATTTTCTGGTGATAAACATTTGGAATTACAAGTTTTCCATCTTATACTACATTTATTATGTAATATCCCCATTAACCATCTGATATCTAGGGGTGTCTAGGGATTTTTTTCCATTCCCTGCTGATTCAATCTAATCCATCTCTTTACACTATACATATTCATAACAGTAATCATAATAAGTCGATTTATGCCCTCATAAAATTACACATATGCATGACAATGTGTTATAATTGTCTTGATTATATAAGTAGTGGAGTGAATTTAACAAATGTTTTTGTATTCTCTTAAGATATCTTAAAAATCAATACAGCTATCAATAAAAAAAAAATCTGTCTTAATTCACTGATTTTTATTTTAAAAATCATATATAAATGATGGCTAACTAAGATATGTTCTCTATATATATCATGGCATGGGAAAATTAGGAGGTTGTGTATACTCATTTTGAATGTTGTTGTTAATATACTCTCAGACTTGAGCTGTTTCTATCTGTTACAGTTTCAAATTCAGGGGTGAGTCTCTTCTCTCAGTAGGCATGCCTCTACTCCCAGGAGGCGTATCTCCCCTCATTGAAGAGTTGTGACATCAGCATTCTGTGTTAGCAGTGGAAGGGAAAGGATGTCACAACTCTGCAGCGTCCTGCAAAGTTCTCATGTCTGCAGAGCTGTCACCTCCAGGCTCCACAGGCTTCTTGTAAGCAGAATACCTGCATTGGTGTAAACAGTCATACATACAGTCTGAACTGATGAAACAAATGTGAGAAAGGCACGCTATTCACCCTCCCCCCTCTGTTATCAAGCAGGAGGTAGAGCAGACTGTATAAGGCTGTGTTATATGGGGTGGGGAGGAGCAGTGTATAAGACTGTGTTATACACTCACCGGCCACTTTATTAGGTACACCTGTCCAACTGCTCGTTAACACTTAATTTCTAATCAGCCAATCACATGGCGGCAACTCAGTGCATTTAGGCATGTAGACATGGTCAAGACAATCTCCTGCAGTTCAAACCGAGCATCAGTATGGGGAAGAAAGGTGATTTGAGTGCCTTTGAACGTGGCATGGTTGTTGGTGCCAGAAGGGCTGGTCTGAGTATTTCAGAAACTGCTGATCTCCTGGGATTTTCACGCACAACCATCTCTAGGGTTTACAGAGAATGGTCCGAAAAAGAAAAAACATCCAGTGAGCGGCAGTCCTGTGGGCGGAAATGCCTTGTTGATGCCAGAGGTCAAAAGAGAATGGGCAGACTGGTTCGAGCTGATAGAAAGGCAACAGTGACTCAAATAGCCACCCGTTACAACCAAGGTAGGCAGAAGAGCATCTCTGAACGCACAGTATGGCGAACTTTGAGGCAGATGGGCTACAGCAGCAGAAGACCACACCGGGTGCCACTCCTTTCAGCTAAGAACAGGAAACGCTCCAATTTGCCCAAGCTCATCGAAATTGGACAGTAGAAGATTGGAAAAACGTTGCCTGGTCTGATGAGTCTCGATTTCTGCTGCGACATTCGGATGTTTTTGTCAGAATTTTGAGTGCAACAACATGAAAGCATGGATCCATCCTGCCTTGTATCAACGGTTCAGGCTGGTGGTGGTGGTGTCATGGTGTGGGGAATATTTTCTTGGCACTCTTTGGGCCCCTTGGTACCAATTGAGCATCGTTGCAATGCCACAGCCTACCTGAGTATTGTTGCTGACCATGTCCATCCCTTTATGACCACAATGTACCCAACATCTGATGGCTACTTTCAGCAGGATAATGCGCCATGTCATAAAGCTGGAATCATCTCAGACTGGTTTCTTGAACATGAGGAATGCTTCCAGCACCTTGTTGAATCTATGCCACGAAGAATTGAGGCAGTTCTGAAGGCAAAAGGGGGTCCAACCCGTTACTAGCATGGTGTACCTAATAAAGTGGCCAGTGAGTGTATAAGGAGAGAGCGAATATAGCAGCTAGAGACTCAATAATTGCCCAGATCCTTTACATAGAGCAATCACATAGAGAGAAGATGAGACAGCCTTCCTTATACACACACAATCATCAAAGGAAGTTTGTTTCACTTTCAATTTCAACAGCTCAGAGGAGAGTAAGCACAGAGTGCAGGCAGCTAATCAAAGTGCAGTTGGCATGTCCCGTCCAGAGGGCATGTCTGAACAGACTGAATGACATATCAGTCAGCCAATCACAGAAAAGGAGGTAGCTATAGATTCACAGATTAGCTCAGATCTGCTATACTAAGTGACTTAGGTAATGCAAACCAATTGCAAAAGTATTTATTTTTACTGTCCCCATTATTAGAGATATGATCTTTGTAGCGAGAAAACCACTTTAGGTCACCTAGCTGAAGGAAAGTATTTCTCATTATGATGCATTCATATAGAAACATAGAAGACTAAGGGTATGTTCACATGGCGTAATTGCGGGCCATACTCCGTGGCGTAATTGCACTGCAATATGGTAAAATTGTGTTCCCGGGAAAGACGAAAGTGAATGGGGGCCAACACAGAGCGCTTTAGAAGTATGCCGCTATCTACCAGCTACAAGCCATGTGAACACACCCTTAGAGCAGAAAAAGGCCAAATGTTCCACCTAGTTTGCCCTTATATTATTTCCTTTATATTTTATCTTAGGATAGATAATGTTTATCCCAGGAAGGTTTGCATTTACTTATGGTTCATTTTCCAACCACATTTGCTGTCATTTGCTATAATCTCAGATTGTGCCCCCTTGATCTTCCCTCTGCTTTATTTAACTGTTTACACAATCCAATATCAGCAGCATACTACTAGCACTAAAAAAAATAAAAAAGAACATAAGAATTTTTGAAAAAGCATTTTTGCTACTTTGAATACTTGAAAAATGTGAGGTTCTTAGTGTACATTTTTGATATTTTGATTGTTTTTTAGTGCTAGTAGTGTGCTGCTGATATTGGATTGTGTTTGCATTTTACTGCCACACCAGCGTGCACCTATGGTCATTTTTGGATGTGCAGACCAAACATTGTTTCACTAGAGTAACTGTTTAACATATTTAAAGGTTTTAATTATGTCTTCCCTTTACCTTCAGGCTGTAGAAATTAGATTATTTGAAGGGGTTTTCCCACCTGGATGTTTCACAGAGTCTGTTATTTCCCCCTGCTTCAAGTTCCCACTTCCTCTTCATACTGTGGTTGACTCTATATCAGTGAATGACGTTTCAGCTTTGTAATTCCTAGATGAGCCTGTTAGAGGTACATTGGTTATAGAAGGATTTAACAGCAGGGCACAAGACTATGGATCTCAAAAGGGTTAAAGTTTGTCAGTAAGAAAGCAACTGTACTGCTGATAAGACACAGCAGGAAGTTACTTCACCAGCCCAACCAAAACTGCGAGAACAGAGAAACGGGGTATGCAGCCTAGCAAACCTTCTGTAAACTAGTAGGAGAAAAGAATAGCACCAACTCTGACATGTAGCAAATTTGAACAGACATGTATTTGATAATAATCTTTATTTGCCTTTGCCTATACAATAAGTATTTGATACACTGGCGATTTGGCAAAGAATGGAGAGGTCTGTAACTTTTATAATAGGTACACTTCAACTGTGAGAGACATAATCTAAAAAAAAAAATCAGAAAATCACACTGTATGAGTTTTAAATAATCACTTTGCATTTTACTGCTTGAAATAAGTATTTGATCACCTACCAACCAGCAAGAATTCTGGCTCTCACAGACCTCTTAGTTTTTCTTCAAGAACCCTTCCTATTTTGCACTAATTACCTGCATTAATTGCACCTGTTTGAACTCGTTACCTGTATAAAAGACACGTGTCCGCACAATCAATGACACTCCAACCTCTCCACCATGGTCAAGACCAAGGACACCGGGGACAAAATTGTAGACCCGCACAAGGCTGGCTTGGGCTACAGTACAATAAGCAAGCAGCCTGGTGAGCAGGCAACAACTGTTGGAGCAATTATTAGAAGATGGAAGAAACACAAGATGACTGTTAATCTTCTTCAGTCCGGGACTACATACAAGATCTCGCCTTGTGGGGTAAAGAGGATTCTGTGAAAGGTAAGGAATCAGCCCAGAACTTCACAGGAGGACCAGGTTAATGACATGAATAGAGCTGGGACCACAGTCTCAAAGGTTATTGTTAGTTACACACAATCATGGATTAAAATCCTGCAGGGCATGCAAGGTCCCCCTGCTCCCACCATCACATGTCCAGGCCCATTTGAAGTTCACCAATGATCATCTGGATAATCCAGATGAGGCACTGGAGGTGTGATGTGGTCAGATGAGACCAAAATAGAATGTTTTAGTATCAACTCCTATCGTTGTGTTTGGAGGAAAAAGGATGAATACAACCCCAAAAACACCATTCAAACTTGAAGCATGGGGGTAGAAACATCATGTTTTGGTGGTGCTTGTCTGCAAAGGGGACAGGATGACTGCAAAAACCCAACTGGCCTTGTGGTAAGCTCTGGAGAAGATCGGGAGGCTCCTTAGACCCTGCTCCCTGATGTGGCTTACAGCACCGATTGCGGGGTCCAG
This sequence comes from Phyllomedusa bahiana, assembly GCA_025379985.1. Taxonomy (NCBI): domain Eukaryota; kingdom Metazoa; phylum Chordata; class Amphibia; order Anura; family Hylidae; genus Phyllomedusa; species Phyllomedusa bahiana. The sequence goes on from JAODAL010037564.1 coordinate 9,859, forward strand.
CGAATCCACACTATCAATGTTACAGTAAGATCTGGTCATGGATTCTGCCAGAGTGTACATTGTCAGATATCTGGGATGTTACGATAGCCGTTGCAAGACAGAGCCAACAGATAGACCAACTGACCACCATGATGCAGCAGCTTGCAGCCCAAATACCTACCACCCCACCTTCACCACCACCTGCGGCAAGTCCAGTATCTATGGCTCCAGTGGCGTCACCTGAACCCAAGCTACATCTACGTTTGCCACCAAGATTTGATGGGAACCCTCAAACCTGCATGGGGTTCATCAGCCAGTGCACCATACTTATGTTATGAATGGCGAACCAGTTCTCCACTGAACAAGCTAAAGTGGCGCTTGTTGTCAGCCTTATGTTTGCTGAAGCCTTGCCTGGGTCACACCTTTTTGGGACTGGAGGGCTCTGGTCAGGACCGCCCTCATCAGGGTGATACTCCTGGATTTTGTCAGGCCAGGGCTTAATTAGTCCTTTCTATTTAGGTTTATGTAGAGATATCTGTTTTGGTCCCTCCCCTCATTCATTTATCCTATGTGATTTTGGTTGTTTGAACTATGGATGCTCGAACGGTGCTTGTGTCCTTTTAATAATTTATATATATTAAAGTTTATGTTTTAATTATCAGTTTTTCCATTGCTTTGTGGTTTTCTGGGACTGGAGGGACCAAGTGACTGCCAATATTCAAGTCTTCCTGTAGTCATTCTGCAACGTGTTTGAGGAACCAGGACATATGTCTTCTACTGTGGCTTCTTTCCTCCGCCTATGTCAAGGTGACTACAGTTGGGTAATATGAGGTACAATTCCGCACCCTCTCCTTTGGGCTGTCATGGAACAATGAGGCCCTTGAAGCCACATTCTGACAGGGCCTCGCTGGATGGATAAAAGAAAGCTGGCCAGTCGTGATGTCCCTTCATCCCTGGATGAGCTTATCCATCAGGCCACCGGTATAGATATCTGATTTGTTGAAAGAAAGCAGGAGCTCAGCCAGCAACGTGAGCCGTCTTTCCCATCTTGGTCCAGTGTTTCAAAGGCCTCCACTGCCTCTACCAATGGCTTCTTCCGAAAAACCAATGCACGTGGACAGAGCCCACTTGTCACAGCAAGAACGGTCCAATGACAGCAGAATCTTTGCCTCTACTGCACTAGTCCTGAGCATTTCCATTTGAACTTATGTCCAGGAAACTCCGGCACCTAGGTTACCTTGAAGAGGCATCCCAGGGTGTGAACTGCTTTGAAGAGTCATCAATAGGTGTGCTTCTCCATGTCTGTGCTGGTCCAACGCCTCATCTGTTATCATGTTCCAAACCTCCGCCTTTGTCGACTCTTGATCAGCTGGGAATTTAGTTGACACATTTCTGGTTTCTAAGTATTGTCTCCTGAATTTCCATTTTGACAAACCTTTTGTCATCTCCTCCATTAATGGTAAATGCCTGAGTGACTCCATTCAGTTTTGTACTGAACCTGTGAGTCTTCAAGTGGGGGCATTGCACAAGGAGAAAATTGTGTTCTAAGTGTTACCCTGTTCCTTCTCTACAGTTTTCCTGGGACTATCGTGGCTATAGCATCACACTCCAATGCTCAACTGGAAAACAGAAAAAGTCACACGATGGAAAAATGACTTCGATTTTTGCTTTCTTGTGACCCCACATCTGGTGTGTACCATTTCTCCACTGACATTTTCCACTCCCCTGCCGGGTTTGCCCTATCCTTAACAGGAATACGCAGATGTCTTCTGTGAGAAACAGGCAGAGCCCTGCCACCATATCAAACATTTGACTGTCCAATACACCTCCTGCCGGGAACTACCCCTACTTGTGTGGTATCCTACTAATGTGTTGAAGTTTGTATACGTTGTTCCTGTAAATATGTCTATACTGTGCTTTGAAAAGTTAAGTAATGTACTGTGCAGGAGTCCCAGCAAGGGTTAACTTTGTTAGATCCACCTACAGCATAGGGCATCTGGGGGGTGGAGACAAGGGAGAGGAACAGGATGTGAAGAGAGCGAGGGAGGCGGTGCATGCCATGTGGCCAGAGGAGCTGGTTAGGGATGTGCAAGAAGCAGAGAGAGAGACAGTGCTGTGGAAAAGAGGGGAGACTAGATGGCTGTGAGACCCTGTTGTAAGAAGGAAAGAAACTGCTGTTGTGCTCTGATCTGCACTGTGAAGGAACTACCTCCAGTAAAGTTTATGTGTTTGCATCTTCTATTTGACTGGTATCATCTTTATCCACTCAACATCCATCACGAATTCTGGCGTCCACAAACAGGATTCAAATTACCTCTGTGACCTTGGAAGACTTTATTTCTGCACCAGTGTAACATCATACAGTTAGAGGAGGTAAGCAGAACTGCACCACGGTATACTACAGCCCCATTAGCAATGTCTACAGAAGGGGATGGTGAGCAGCCCAGCACTAGTGGGTTTGCTGCTGCAGCACAAACCATGCCACTAACAATGCCTTACTATTTGGGAGCACTTTGGCTCCCTAGTTATAAAGGGGAACCCGACAGCCTCAGAGACTTTAAAGAAAAGATATTAGCCCCTGTTTAGACTGTACCCAGTTACCCCGGCCGTCTAAAAGCCTTGGGGCCCTGGGGAGGAAAGGGGTATATGCCGGGGGGGAATATGGCACGGGGCCCAAAAATTTTAAGTGTCGGGGGGCAAATTCCGGGCCAAAAGGGGTTTAACAGGGGTTAATCCACCTTAAATCACGGGGCATTTGGGAGGGGGAAAAAGGAAAGGGAAACAGGATTTTAAGGGAGCAGGGAGGGGGTATTGCCAGAGGGCGGGTTAGGGGGGGGTGAAAGGGCAGGGAAAAGGAGCAGTGCGGGAAAAAGGGGGGGCAGGGGCTGGGGGGCCCCGGGTAAAATTAAAAGGGAAACGGGGGGGTTTTGGTTGCAGGGAGAAAGGAAAAAAATAAAAAAAAAGTTTTAATGTTTCATTTTCCTTTTGCCGGAGCCATCACCACCAACTCCTTTCCTTCGGCGGCCCGAACGGTTTTAAAATTTCCCCGTGCCCCCGGGCCTTTATTTCTGCCCCGGGGGAAATCAAAGTTGGGGATTTTAAGCAGGGCCTGCCCCCCCCGGCCTCGGGCCCCAAAAAGGGCTAAAAAGGTGGGGGGTAAACCCCCCAGCACCGGGGGTTTTGGGCCTGCGCCCAAAAACCATGCCCCAAACTTCCCCACAGGGGGAGCCCCGGGGCTCCCCCGGGGGAAAAAGGGGAAACCCCCGGGGAGGGGCCCCCGGGCAAAAAAAGGAAAATCCCCAAGGGAAAAACGGCCCCATTTAAACCCCCTTTAGAAAAAGGGTTTGGAAAAAACTGATTGCCAGTTTTGCAATTTTCCCTGCACAAAGGGGAAAAAGTGAAACATGGCCCTCAACAGAAAAAAAATTTGGGCTGGGGAAATCCTTGAGAGACTGAGCACAATTTTTGACCCCAAAGGACTGAAACAAAATTAAAAATGAGATTTTTTAGCAGATACAGCACCCACATAAAATTTTTAAAGAGACTATCCCTTAAGTTTCCCAAAAAAAGCCCCCATCCCAATGCAAGAAAAACCTCTTGAAGTAAAAAAATTGCGCCCAGAACATTGGGGAAAAATTTTTTTGAAGGGTAATGTCAGAGGGACAAAACTGCCATTAAAAAATGCTCTCCTCCCCCTTTCCCCAACGCAGTTTTTTAGATTTCAAAAAGAGGGAAAAATAAAAGGTTATGACTTTTGGGGAAGCCTCAAGACCCACACTTAATTGGAAACCCCCGCCCCGGCCCTAGAAAACTTCAGTAAAAAGTCCAAAAAGATTACCATTAAGGGAGGTCCCTGAACCTCCTGCACAGACCATATTTTACACAGTGTGCCCCAAGATACAAAAAAAGGGAAAGCCCACAAAAGAAATATGGACCAAGGGGAAAGGAACTGGCAAAAGGCCCTTTGCTGCATTAAGTAAAGAAGGCCCCAAGGACCCAAAAACAACACCCCCAATCAAGGGACAAATCTGGACCCTCGGAAGGAAGATCTCCCCCTTAAGGAGAGCACCGAAAAAACGGTTGTAGAGTTTTTGTTTTCCCTTTTTTCGCCCTCTCCTTAAAATTTTCCCAAATCCCCGGGCAATAGGGGAAAGGGGCTGAGAAGCCCCCCAAAGCGTCCTCGGGTTGGGTTTTGTAACAAATCCTAAATTTGCCTTTTGACCCACCGAGTTTTTGGAAAGAAAAAAGGGAATTTTTTACCAAGCCAGTATCTCTAAAATCTACAAACAACGCTGTTTCGGGTTTTTTTTCCCCTTTAAAGTGCAGATAAAGAAGATACGGCTGGCTGTGGGGAGGATGGGGTACTCGGGAAGGGAAATCTCTCCTTAAGGAGAGCACCGAACGAAGGGCTTGAAGAGTTTTTTTTTTTTGCCTTTTCCCCCAAAAAAACTTAAGCATCTCCCTATCACAAGGAAAAAAAGGGAAAGGGGCTGAAAGAACCCCAAAAAACCCCGCCCCCCCGGGGGGGTTGGTTTTTTTAAAAAAAAACCTTTCAATATTTCCCCTTTTAAAAAAAACCCACCCAAAAAATTCTTTAAGGAAAGCAAAAAAGGAATTTTTTTTTTTAAACCCCAAAAAAAGGCCGGGGGGGTACCCCCTTTTTTTAAAAAACCCCTACAAAAAGGGAAAAAAAAAAACCGTTTTTGTTTTCCAGATTTTTTTTCCCTCTTCAGGGGCAGAGTAGAGAAGATACTGGCGGGTTGTGTGGGGGCATCGGGTACCCTCGGGAAAGGGGAAAGTTTCTCTCCTTAAGGAAGAAACCGAACGAACGGCTTTTTAGAGTTTTTGTTTTCCTTTTCCCCCTCAATTTTACCCTGCGGACCTGTAAAGAAAATTTTTCCTCCAAAACCTTTCTAAGATAAATATAGACCCGGGAAAAGGTCCACTGCCAATTTAATTCGCGGGCCCGACCTTATGCGGGAAATTTGTAAGAAAAGTGGCCACTTTAAAAACGTATGGCAGAATTTTTAAACCCCCGGGGAACTCCTGGGGGAAAGGGAAAACCACCCCTTCGGGAGCCGAGGTTTTTAAAAGGCCAAAAATAAACCCAAAATTTGGGGGGCACAGAAATGGGGGGACACTGCCCTATTACCCCCCGAAGTGTTTTGATGGAAAGGGCATTTTAAACATACTTACACGGGCAAAAAGGACCAAAAAACCAGTTCCCCACATTAAAAAACCTACGGAAAAAAGGGAATCAGCTGCGGGACCTCATCTAAAAAATGAACTAAACAAAAATTGCCATAAAGGTCAATTTGCCCCCCGGGGAACGCTGGGAGGCGACTGTCAAGTTTGGGAAAAAACCCTGAACTTCCCCCGCAAGGCATCTTTGTTGTCAATGTGGTGGACTGTGACTCTCCCCCTTTGGGGGTTGGGGAATAATGTGTTTCAGAACTGCTTGGGGAAGTCATAAAAGATCATGTCTAAAAAGCTTTTAAAGGGAAACTACCCCCCCTCAAAAAATTTGTAAAAAAAAAGGGTTTTAAAACCCCTACGCCTCTTGACGGGCCTTTAAAAAAGACTTCGGTCCAAATTTGGGGGAAACAAAGGAAAAGCCCCGGAAATTACTGGAAACTCACCCTTTTTGGGTTGCAGCCCCAAAAAAAACTATATTTTGGTGTAAAGCAAGGCTGGGACCTACAAGGAAAAGGGGACAACGAGGGTGCTGTTTAAAACCAAAAGACTGAAAAGGCTAAAAACGCAACGCCGTTTACTTTTGCAGCAAAAACCCTTGCTAAGGTATTACAAAAAGGGAGATTTCCCCGTGCGTATCCAAAATTTTTAAAGCCAAAAAATTTGTAAACGTTACCTAATACACACGGGTTGCTAAGCTGTACAGAGTCTATGATCGGGAAAACATAAAACCCAACAGAACCATTTTTCCCCAAGTGTCTACCGGGGTAGAGGGGGCCCGGAGTCTAAAACCCAAGAAATGGGAGGGGCGGGATCTCCACACGGCCCCCCAAAGAGGTACACCAACCCCCACTAAAAAAAGGGACCCCTAGGGGTTGCCCAAGAGTACCAGCATGTCTTCAGCAAATCCCCCCCCGGGATTTGGGAGGAGTCAAAGGATTAAAACACACCATACCTAAAAGGAGATCACCCCCCCAATCAGAGAGAAGTTTCAGGCCAATTCCCCCCTTTCCCTGTACCAACCTGGGAAGAAAATTTTACAGGGAAAAGAAAGACCCAAAGTGAAACGGGACATTTCAGTTCCCCCCCCCCCCGGGCTGCACCGATAGTTCTTGTGAGGAAAAAAAGATGGAACGTTTTGATTTTGTTGGGGCTACAAAAATTGAAAAGCAAAACACACAAGATGCCTATCCCTTACCGAGGGTAAAGAATCCTTTAAATGGGTATGAAATCCCCCCATACTTTTCAACATTGGACCTTTTCAAGCGGGTACTTTCAAAAACCCATGGGACCAAGGAACGAGAAAAAAACTGCAATTTTTTCCCCCCCAATGGGCCCCTTTGGGGTTTAACAAAAAGGGATTTGGCCTTTTTTAATGCCCCAGGGAAATTTCCAAGTTTTAAAAGGGAAAACTGCTTAGGACCCCCAAAACTTTTAAACATTCTCCTGTATCTAGGGTTATGTATCCCTTTTTTTTCCAAGACCAAAGAAGATCATCCCTTCCCAAAATCGGCAGAATTTTTTGAGGGCCCTTTTGGGAAAAACGCTTAAAGGCTGAAGCCAACCCAAATGCAAAATGCTGCAATCAAAAAATTTCCCGTACTTGGGTTCCCCATTGTAAGGCTGAAGGAGTAGCCCCAAACCTGAACCCAAAATTTAGCTGTGAAAGACTGGCCTGTTCCCACAAAGCCAAGAGGTGAGGGGATTTTTGGATTTTCAGGTTATTTGAGAAGATTTATTAAAAAAATTTTACCCCGGATTGCGCCCAAGATTTTAAATTAAAAAGGGGCAACATTTTGGGAAGAAAATGGCCAGAAGTCCAACAAAACAATGGACAACAGAATTAGAAGAAATTTCCCTTCCCTTCAGCTCAAGAAAAAAGCTTAAATGAACCCTATCTTTTGCATATCCCAAATTCAACCTCCCATTTTCCCTCTATAAAACTGATGCAGAAAAATACAGGCTGGGAAACAGTTCTGGGTCAAGAAAAAAAGGAAGCCATGAAAAGTCATTTTCATATGCCCAGCCATCTCGCAAACCAAAAGAAAGAAAAGATCAGAAAACAGTCTTTTTAAAAAAAGATTCCTGGGGCTTGATGGGCAGTAAACCCAAAAAGTTTAAAAAAATTACCTGGCCGCAACCCCCTTTTATTGCCTTCACCCGACAATAACCCCCCTTTTTCCCCCCTACAGACGGCACGACTGGGAGCCAGGAAAAAAGGTGGGCCCCAAGATTACAAACCCATCAATTTTCCTTTTTTAAGTACAGAGCAGTCAAAAGGGCCAAAAATTTTAAAAGCCGATGGGGCCCATCCAAAATAACCCCAGCGCAGCGACAGATCCAATTGAAATTTAAATGGGAAGAAATTGAGATGCCCCGCCATTTTACTCACACTTTAAAACCCCTCAGAAAAAACCCAAAATATACCCTCCCTAAAAGACAAGATCCAAATAATTTCAACAAGTTTTCCCCATCCATTGAGAAATTTTGATTGGAATGCCCCTCCAAGAGAAAGTAAGACCCTTTTAAAAAATCTGTATCAAAGCTATGTCCAACAACCAGAATTTACCACAGTCAAACAGCCAAATTTATTCAGAACTAAAGAGCCTATGGGGGCAGAAGAAAAAAAATTTTGTTTTCCCCCAAGGGGGTTTACTGGTGCCCAAAGAAAAAAATGAACCAACCACCCCAAAAAGAGAGGATTCTGCAGATCAATTTTGCCTAGGGGAGAAGCAGCCCCATCTTTGAAGCCCCACAACCAATTTAGGGCACTTTGGATTTCCAGAAAAAAGGAGATACTTTCAAAAGCTTTCTAAATGATTGGATCGCAAAGAAATTTGAACACGGTGCCGAAAAAGTAAACCCTTTTTAAACCCCAAGCCGAAAAAGAAGCTATGGGGAAAAAAAAGCTCCTCTCATCCCATTGAGACACTTCGCCCACTAAACTGGGGGCACTTTATCATGTCAAAAATGCCAAAAAAGTAGGGGGGGACAAAGAATTTCTTTGACCCGGGGATCTTTTCAACCCAAAATTTTTCGTCTTTTTTCCTTTAAAAAAAATTGACTGCCAGAACCAAATGCAGAAGTCTTCTGGAAGAATTTTGTACGGCCCTATTTTTTACCCCGAACAGATCTTAAAAAACCAAGGCCCCGCTTTTGAGTCTGCCCTGTTTTTAAGAACTTTGTTCTTTCTACATTTTCAAGAAAAATTCTAAATACAGGTATCACCCACATTTTAAAAGGACTATGTGAAAGAAAAGAATAAAAACTATCATTGATATCTGAAAAAAAAGGGCCCCAACACGAAAGAAGGGAATTGGGCCGACCTTTCGCAAGAGATCCCCCTACCTTTATAAACAACACTCCAATGTTCCACGGATAACCCCTTACAAAAAGATGTTTGGGAAAGGGAAAGGAAAGGGTACCTTCAGATGTTAGGCTGAATCTGCCCACTGGGGGAAATGCAAGGTCCCCTACCAAAATTTTTGATTGGGTAACTGACCATCAAAGGAGAATGCAGGAAGCCAAAAAAATTGTGGAGAACCAAAAGAAACTTGTTCATTCCCAAAAGGGAAAAACAATTTCCCAATTTCTTTTTGCTAAGGGCCAAACCCCTACAGAATTTGGAGACAAGTTTGGATTTTAAAAAAAAAATCCTTGTACCAGCAAAATTTGGGTTACATGGGAAATCCATTCCCAAAAATAATTCAAGGGTGTTTCCATACCCAGGAAAAACAAGTTTTACCCAAATCATTAGAAAAATCTTACAAAAAAAAAGAAAGTTGTGCATCGAAACCAGATTTAAAATATCCTTAAAAGAAGGTGATCCGGGAAACCCCAGAATAACATACTCACGCTGGGGGAACAAAAAGAAAATGGGGGTGCCTTAAAAAAAAAAAAAAAAAGTTTTCCAATTTTTTTTGCCCTATGTTTTTATGTAAGACCTTTTTTTGTACCACAACCAGTCAGAGAGAAAAAAGAACCCTTCCCGAAGAAGCTGGGCCCAAATTTTCAGACGGTCAGAACGGGGCAACCAAAATCGGTTTTCCTGTCAGGGGAAAAAGAAAATAGACACCCCGGACAATAGGTTTTAAAATTTTTGTTAAAGAACTTTGGGACCCAAGGTTTTTAAAATGTTTGTTAGGGGGGGGCTGAAATCAAGTTTGGAAAACCCAAATGCCAAATGAAGCCCTTTAAAACAAACGTCCCAAAATTTTAAGAATGTACCAAGTTAAAAAATTTTTTTCATGTTTGCTGCTTGTTTGTTTTTTCTTTTTTTTTTCCCTTACAGGAGCAAGATTCATCCCCGAAACCCAACCCTTTTTGCAGAGATTCTAAATGAAAACGTAACAGTTTTCTTACAGGCATTGACGCCGGGGGGCCCGCAGTTTTTTTGAGGGGAGACATTTGGGATCCCACTAATGTTTTGAAGTTTGTATATGTTGTTCCTTTGAATATGTGTATACTGTGCTTTGTAAATTTAAGTAATGTACTGTGCAAGAGTCCAGCCAAGGGTTAACTTTGTTAGATCCACCTACAGCATAGGGCATCTGGGGGGTGGAGACAAGGGAGAGGAACAGGATGTGAAAAGAGCGTGGGAGGCGGTGCATGCCGTGTGGCCAGAGGAGCGGGTTGGGGATGTGCAAGACGCAGAGAGAGAGACAGTGCTGTGGAAAAGAGGGGAGACTAGGTGGCTGTGAGACCCTGTTGTAAGAAAGAAAGAAACTGCTGTTGTACTCTGATCTGCACTGTGAAGGAACTACCTCCAGTAAAGTTTATGTGTTTGCATCTTCTATGTGACTGGTATCATCTTTATCCACTCAACATCCATTACACTTGGGACAGAGTTTATCTTTTGTCCATAACCAAGACATAGACCATGTCAGCCTATATCAACCAAAACTTACAGAATGGTTTCATCCACAAATCTTCTCCTGCCAGTGCCAGGCTCTTCTTCATGGAAAAGAAAGATTCTTCTCTTCGCCCTTCATAAACTATCTGGTGTCAAAAAGATAACCATAAAAAAGATATTGCTGCCACTGATCTCCAAGCTCTTTGACCATCTCCGGGGGGCCAAGATCTTTACTAAACTGGAGTTGTGACAGTCTATAATTTCATTTGCAGGTGATGAATAGAAGACTGTTTTCAATATCCATAATGGAAATTTTGAGTATATCGTGATGCCCTTAGACCTATGAAATGCTCCTACTGTCTTCCAGGATTTCGTCAATGATATCTTCAGAGACCTTCTATATGTCTTTGTCATCGTATATTTTGTTGACATCTCAGTCTTTTCATCTCATCTTGAATCTTATAGTGACCACATTCGTCAGGGGAAAAACCTCTGTCCCTTCATTCCATAGGAAGCAGATACTCTTGTGGGGGCATGCCTCTAAATTGGCTAGCCATCCTGGAGTCCGCAAAACACTTCAGTTGATCTCCCGGTACTACTGTTGGCTAACCTTGTCCCAGGACACCAAGGAGTTTGTGGCCAGCTGTTAGACTTGTGCGTGTAATAAGGTTCCATGCCAGAAACCAGCTGGTCTACTGCTTCCATTTCCTGTGCCTGAAAGATCCTGGCCTCATACCGTGTTCGATTTTGTCACTTATCTGTCTCTCTCATCTGGCTGCACAGTCAACTGGGTGGTCATCGACTGATTCTCTAAAATGGTGCATTTTGTACCCCTGGCTGCTCTACCCTCCACTCCTCAGCTTGCCTCCCAGTTTTTTTGACACATCTTCTGCCTGCCGCTTTGCCTCTGTATATTGTGTCGGACAGAGGTGTCCAGTTCGTTTCCAAGTTCTGGCGGGCCCTATGCTCCCGGATGCAGGTGAGGTTGGACCTTCACTGAAGTCCAACAGGCAAGTGGAGCGAGTGAACCAAATTTTAGGTATTCATCTCTGCCATTTCATTTCCTCACACCAAGATAACTGGACAGAGCTGTTGCCATGGGCAGAATTCATTTATTTCTACTAAAGAGTGAACACCATAAAAAACAAAACCTCTGCAAACATAGTTCACAAGAGAAAGAAAGAGGAAAGGAGGAAAGGGTGCCTCCATTTTGATTTTCTGCACCTGCCCCTATCACAGGCTGTCATAAGAAGTGCAGCTTGCAGGTTGTTTTTTTTTTTTTTTTTTTTCTCTCTGGATAAAAGAGGTCGGTGGACCCAGTGAGAGGCCTGGATGTGGCTCTATTGAGAGGTAAAAGATAGTGTAGGACTGCCCAATTTGAAATCACGCTGAAAGTCGTGGGCAGCTTAAACATCTTTTGATCAAAATATGTGAACCGAGAATCTCAAAGTTTTTTCATGTATGATAGACAGCATAAATGCTTCTTTAGGGATTTCCATGTAACGTATTGCCCTTTTTGCAGTAGTGTGCCCTGGCAGTGGGTGTGTTTTGTACATTATTATATATAATAATATATTATTTTTTTTTGGGGGGCCGCAGCCCTCCCAAGTGGCACCTAGGTTTGCATATGTTTTTTCAGTAGTGTTTTTTGTGCAGAACCATACGTAAAATTTGGTATATATTGATTTTAACCTATATGGGGAGAAAAGGGTGCCTCCATTTTGATTTTCTGCACCCGCCCACTCTCACAGGCTGTCATAAGAAGTGCAGCTTGCAGTTTGTTTGTTTTTTTTTTTTTTCCTCTCTGGATAAAGGAGGTCAGTTGAACCCAGTGAGAGGCCTGGATGTGGCCTATTGAGAGGTAAAAGATAGTGTAGGACTGCCCTATTTGAGATCACGTTGAAATCGTGGGCAGCTTAAACATCTTTTGATCAAAATATGTGAACCGAGAATCTCAAAGTTTTTTCATGTATAAAAGAAAGAGAGAGACACTGACTGAGCTCTGTGATATGTAGGCTTATATAATTTGATGCTGAGTTTTTGAGTTTGAGAGCAAAGGAAATCTTAAAAGTGATACTCAAAGTTCTGATTCCACCTCCTACATGCAATGATTGATTGCTCTGTACACACACTGACACAGGGAAAGCTGTCAATCACTGAGTGTTGTCGGGGTAAGCAGGACTTCTGCTTTTTCTTTACTTTGCTTTTTTAATTACAAATCCAGCTCTGTATATTACAGAGCTGAGCTGCTCTCCCTCTATCATATACTCTCAGATAGAGTGACATAAACAAATGCGAGGTTCAATTTAGAAACAACATAATAAATATTAGAAACAAAAAAAGAAAATACTCAACAAAGTAAAATGGTCAAGTGTATGAATTTCTGGAATACAGTTGTCCATCAAGTTACTATGACCTTAGGATACAGTATTATCAATATACAATGGTCTTTCTTGAGACATAGTAACTTGAAACCAGTATACATTGTGACAGACACTGCCGGTCCAGCTAATTATCATGAACATTTTACTTGTAAAAGACATGTATTACACCAGGTGTATGAAGTACATGACCCAAAGAAGCTCCTGTCCTCATTATGGAAAGTGATTTTCAGTTTCCAGCAGCTCTTTCTGATATTATATGTAAGGACTTGCTTTATCTGTATTCATTATCTGCTTAATTTTCTGGAATCTTTATTTTACATTATGTTGGGTGACATTTTGGGCCTTCAGAACCAAATACCAGTTTTCCAAATTTCCTTGTATACTGTTGACTATTTAATGATAAAAAACAGTAATATACACTATAGGTTTATGCATTATAAAATCACTCCTAGTCCAATTGCAGTGAGTTTGCAATAAAGGCAAATTCATTCTGGATCAAATAGTGTGAAATCGAGTGAGCCATTTAACGCAGTCTTACCCTATATTTGCACCAAAAAATCTATAGAATATACTTCATACTAATATATTACTAAAGGGTGATTGTATCTCGTCCAAATATAGGATGAATCATTCTCATGACTGGACTCAATTTATTGGGTGAAGACAATTTTACATATGGCTGGCCATGTAAGTTATTATTCTTATTGTACATACAGCTCAAAGCAATATTTACACATTTTTAGGTTTACCTTGATGGTGTACCCTTCAATGATATTAGATCATATCAATTAATTTACTTAAATTATGGTCAATAGTGTTTATTATTATTATAAAAAGAAGTGACTCACAATCTCCTTACTGTTGGAAACTGTCAATGTTCATTGACAACCTTATGTTGGTGAGTGTTTTTATTTTTACTCTGCTAAAATCCAAAAGGGCTTCAGCTTCTATTTGACATTAACTGGGTCCTAGATGTCCAAGTAGATACATATCAGCCTAGCAGGCATAGTAACACCTATGGATCCCTGCAGCAAAATAGAAGTGAAATACAGTTAATTATCACAGAGTAGATGATGAAACTGGATCAAGAAAATTAGTATCTAAAAAGGAATCTGAGAGTCAGATTACATGAAATTAAAAGAACAATAAAATGAAAAAACATAAGGAGGACCGAATAATCATAAACCTTTAATATCCTGAACCAAGCTTCAAGTGGCGGTCACCTTGGAGTGGTACCCCACTGTTTAACAGTGCCTGCCCACACCCCTTCGCTTCAGGCTCCAACTTCCCGTTGCGATTAGGGGTACTTCTACAGCAGTAACTGACATCTCAGTTCTGCTCTTCCTAGCTGTTAGAGGTAAACTGTTGATTTTAACAGCAGGTTAAAGTTTGTCAATAAGCAAGATAAACAAGCTCCTGTGCCACTGCTAAGACACAGCAGGGATTGACATCATAATCCTGTTAAGTGTTAGAGCTAAGAGAGGTGGTCAGTAACTTAGGAAACCTTCTGTAAACAAGCAGAAAGCAAAATCAGAACAATAATTAATGATATAAGGAGGAAAATAATAGCACTGTTTCTATGATTGTAGATGATACCAAGCTGTGCTGTGTAATACAATTTACGGAAGATGTTCATCAATTGCAAGCAGACCTGGACACGCTGAGTGTTTGGGCATCTCACTTGGCAAATGAGGTTCAAAACGTATAAAGGTAAAGTTATGCATCTGGGTACGAATAATCTGCAGGCATCATATGTGGGAGTACTTGTAAATCATAGACTACTGAACAGCATGCAATGTCAATCAGCTGCCTCTAAGGCCAACAGGATATTGGCGTGCATTAAAAGAGGCCTGGACTCGCAGGACACAGATGTCATTGTATTGCTACTCTCTACAGCAGTGGTGTGGTCGCATCTGAAATATGCTGTTCAGTCCTGGGCTCCAGTTTTAGAAAGAATGTAATGTAGTTAGAGAAAATACAAAGACAAGCAACCAAACTAATAAGGGGAATGGGGCATCTCAGTTATGAGGAAAGTTTAAAAGAATCAAATTTAATTAATCTTAAGAAAAGACGGCTACCTGGATACATGAATAATTTATATGAATGTATAAATGGCCCGTACAAGAGTAGGGAGTAAAGAAAGCAGCTTGGAAAATCAAGCAGTATATTTACTATGCCAACCACAGCTTCTTCACCACTGCTAGGACTTGACAGTATGTAATCATGTGTGCAATTGTGTATAATGTGCATGCCTGTGTGCAACACAGGTGTAATATATGTTTGTGTTATATATATATATATATATATATATATATATATATATATATACAGTAAATATATATAACAAGACAGCAGCTGAGTAGGAACAATCCTGATGAAAAGCGGGGTGCCAGCGAAGTAATACAAGCTTGGAAAATAGCTTCGTCCAGATACAAAAAAGAAAGTTCTTCATAGGTCTAACAAACTCTAGCCTGGATCTGGAACCTGGGAGCAGCCACCCCACCCAAATCTTTGACTGCTCCAGACTAGGTGCATTGCAGCCATGCTCAATTTAAACATGTGTCAGTGGCCATTGCCGCTGACACCAACAATAACTGGCCTTCACTTCACCAAAGCCCAGGTCTTTGGTGACACATATCTCCCGTCTATTATGGTCTCTTGCGCCTTCCTACATGCCCTTCCGTCTGCCCAAAGCCGGGGTTCTTGGCAGCTTCAACCAACATGAAGTGCACTCTCTATAGGGCATCTGCATTCCCTTGCTCGTTCCTGCCAGTGTTCTTTTCTGTGTCTACATATGCTCCCTAGGGCTCTCGTGCGCTTGCTGGTCTGGATTTAATGGGACAGTGTCCCAATTACCTGTCCAATGACCTACGACATCCTGGGATATAAGTAACTTCCTACCTCTGTTCCTGGTCAGTTCATGATTGTCCACCTGAGCTCCTGACCTGCTGCCGCTTGCTGCTGTCCTGACACCACGTTTCTGCTGATACCTGCTGTTATACTGTCTGATATCTGCCTTAGCTCCAGCGTCAGTGCATGCATGTCCACCTGAGTTCCTGATCTCTGCTGCTGGTTGCTCCAGTTCCTGAGTTAACCCCTGAATTACCTGCGGTTAACCCCTGAGTTACCTGCATATATATCCCTGCTGTTTCTGTCGCTGCACAAGCTTGCTAGATATGTTATTTCTGATGTATTCTGCCATCTTGCCTGTCAACTACCTGACAAGGACCCAGCTTTCAGTTTAGATTTAACCCCGCTGTGTCCAGGTTGCTGTCCTGTTAGTTGGTGTCCCTATGTCTACTGCTGTTATCCTGCCTTTGTACCTACCTGCTATCTTGCCTAGGACCCTGTCATCTGCCTATGGCTACACCAGCTTGTGACCTGTCATCTTTGCCAGCACCCGGTGTCCTTGTCCTGCACTTCGGCTGTCACTGCTGGTACCCACGTCAGGGGCAGTGACCTGTGGGTTACCTGCAGCGAAGTCTGTCTGGCCTTGTGGCAGGGTTAGGTGAAGACCAGGGACCCTCTAGACTCCACTCCCTGGCGTGGTCTGCACCTATACCATCTTTGCTCGCGGTGATCACAGAGGTTCCACACCAAACACTCGTCGTCCACCATGTCAGTGCATACTGACACCACTGGTTGTTACAAACGCATTCAGGACATCTTTGAACTTACTGAGGTGACTTTCCCATTCATTACTAAAATGGCTATGTCATCAAGATAAGTGGCCATGTATTTCCAATGGGGACATAAGACTCTATCCATTGGCCTCTGAAAAGTGTTGGGACCCCTGCAACCCAAATGGCATTCTGATATAGTGGAAAGATCCCTCAAGCATGGAGAATACATTTTTCTTCCTAACCTCCTTAGATAAGAGAATCTGCAAATCCCCCCTGGTGAGGTCTAGGATTGTGATGTAGGACCTAACCTCTCTAACAGTTCATTCACACAGGGCATGGTTTAGGCATCTACCTTCGATACCTCGTTTAACTTGCGAAAGTCATTAAAAAACTGCCACACTTCATTGGGTTTTTGCGACCAGCACAATGGGACTCGATCATCCACTTTTAGATATCTCAGTCACCTCCAGGTTTTTCATTCTCTGAATCTTTTTGGCTATGACCTCCCAGTGACCCAGAAATTCTATATGGTTGTAAATTCACCCTTGTCTGTGGTTCTGTAATGATCTCTTGCTCTATTACTTTCACTAGGCCTGGTGACTCTGTACAGAGATCCCTATTTTTTGGGAGCATTTGTCCACACACTGTTGTTTTTAGGAGGGTGACAGGGTCTTATTGCACATTTAACTGTATAACGCATCCTACTACTGTAGCGCACAGCATAGTTTTACTGTTATTCTGTGTTTTCCAGAATATACACACAGCTCCTTCTCCACAGCACTTTCCATTAAGGCTTGGAACCACACCCAGCTTCCCCTGACTCTCCAAGCTTACATAAGCCTAACAAACTCTGGCCTGGACCTTGAACGTGGAAGCCCCCCTGTCAAGTCAACTCCGCCTCCTGTCAACCCCATCACTCTGCCCCATCTACCTTCGCTGCCCAAACCAGAAGAAAAAAAAAATGTATACACACGCATATATACATAATACACATATGTACATTTATACACACACACACACACCCATATATATATAAACATATATATACATACACATAAATATACACGTATACACCCATATATACATACACATATACAGACACACATATACAGACACACATAAACAGACACACATATACATATACAGACACACATATCCATATACATACACACATATACAGACACTCATACACATATACAGACACACATACACATATACAGACACACATACACATATGCATATACACACATACACATACAGTATATAGACACATTTACACACATACATATATACAGACACACATACACATATACAGATACAGATAAACATATACATATACAGACACACATATAAATATACACATACATATACAGACACACATACATACACATATAAACAGACACACATACACATGTACAGACACACATACAGACACACATACACATATACAGACACACATACACATATACAGACACACATATACATATAAACAGACACATATACAGACACACATACACATATACAGACACACAGACACACATACAGAATCACACACACATATACAGACACACATACAGACACACATACACATATACACACACATATATAATCAGTACAGTTCACATTCAGTAAGAGTATGTTTGACCTTTACTATAACAAAGCTACAAAAAAAAAATACCTTAGGGCTAGATAATTTACAAAGATAGATAAAAATATAACCTTTATTAAATATAGTTAAAAACAAAAAAGAGACCAATCCCTATTGTACCCTAAGAAATAACCTTATACCACCAACAGAGAACCCGCCCCAAAAAGGGCGACCCCACTCATGAACCTACCCTAAATGCCCTACACCATCCCTTACCAAGTGTAACATAACCAACACACGACCACCAAAAGTAAAATAACTCAACCAGTAATTCTAACCCAACCTCTAGTGGGAAAGAACCAAACAATAAATCCCTGTCCCAACGCGTTTCTCCCACAGATATCGCAGGTTCATCAGGGAACAGTAACACATTAATATTCACTCAATGGTCAGATGATATAACGTATAGGCACTAAGATAATGTGCCACAATGTCATTGTGCCAAACCATCAACAACTGCGGCACAAATGGGAACGGTGCCCAAAATACCTTATCACAACAACGAAAGTAGTGCAAAGATGGAAATATAAAAACAATACAAAGATTGCTCACGTCCCTTATGGAACTCCTCAGTATATGGAACTCATGATGTCACCAATAAAGGATGGTCCTCTGTTGTGTGGGCTGGACTGTGATGGAAAACGCCAGAGCCCACTAATGATACAATGGCACTTAAATATCTCAAGGCGCATGCCAACGTTGACCCACATGTGTAATGTCAACTAAATCAATTCTCAATAAAGCACCAATATTCAAAATGTCAGCGCCAGGCTGCTGTGTTACTGACGCAGACGACATTTAAACAATTTGGATTACGATTCATATCTATCATACATCATTCTGAATTAGTATTTCTTGATGTTCTAATTTCGAAGGGGCCTGATGACCGTATTGTAACTTCACTTTATCGTAAACCGACGGCTGGTAACAGCCTATTACGTTGGGATAGTTACCATCCTTTCCCATTACGTAAAGGGATACCGAAAGGACAGTACATACGGGTCAGGAGAAACTCTTCATCCCTATCCTCTTTTAAACAGGAAGCGGATGATCTCAAAAAGAGATTTATCGCACGTGGATATCCGCAACATGTCTTATCCACGGCGTATAAATCAGCTTTAACATCAAATCGCACTTCACTGTTACAAAACTCAAAGAAATTAAGTGGATATGATAATGTGAGGATAGTTGGTAACATATGATAATGCGTCTACACAGATTAGAGAAATTATTTCAAATTTTTGGCCTATTCTTTCACAAGATCCGGTTCTAAAAGAATTTGTAGATCCCTTCCCACGTAAAGTATACAGAAGAGGCAAAAACATACAAGACTCTCTCATGAAAAGCCATTTTATGCCACCAGTTCCATTTACGATGTGGCTTAAATCGAAAGTACAAGGCACGTTTAAATCTGGTGGATGCAAAGCATGCCCATGTGTATCCACTTCAAAATCAGTCACCAATTTGTCTACAGGAAAAATCTATAAAATGTTAAGTTATGCAAATTGTCGCACGAAGGGGGTCATTTATCAGGCTACATGCCCCTGCCCCCAAATGTATGTGGGAAAGACCACTCGTGAGCTAAGACGGAGAATTTTGGAACATGTGGGAGATGTCAGAGACAATCGTGACACTCCCCTTGCTAGAAAAAACTTTGAGATTCTCGGTTCACATATTTTGCTAGACACATGAACATAAAGCATAAAGGGAATCCATTGTCCTTGACTTTCTCAGTTGTTGAAGTTGTGTTTCCGTCACCGAGAAGGGGAGATTTTGAAAAGAAGATCCTCCAGAGGGAGGCAAATTGGATATTCTGATTGAAAACACTGTACCCAAACGGGATAAATGACTCCTTGTCATTTTCATCTTTTATTTGATTCCTCCTTTGTGTATCGTTGCCTTTACGTATTAATAATATTAATATATCTATATCTGGTGATGTTTCGGATAATATTATCTGTTTCCCATTTGTACCTATTAATATTTTTTGACTAGTCCCTTAGCTATATGGCTCACAGGTTTCCCTTGTAATACTCCTTGTGCCCTACTTTATACATCTTGTATGAGATGCTTTGACATTTCTATTTAATACTGCTGATTCCTTGTGTATGTCTCATCATGTTTTTATTTTCAACTTTATATACTGTATCATACTGCCGTTTGGTACCCTAATAGTGGAATATTTACCTACAACTGATGTATGCGGGCTCTTCTGAATTAGCAGAGCTAACTACCATTCACTGATGCTATGTCCCTACCCGGTGCCTGGGTGCGCTTGCACTGTTGAAAGGGTACAGCTAATTACCATACATAAGCGCGGTGCTTCTATCTTACTCCCGTGTGTAACACGGCAGCCTGGCGCTGACATTTTGAATATTGGGGCTTTATTGAGAATTGATTTAGTTGACATTACACATGTGGGTCAGCGTTGGCGCGCGCCTGGAGATATTTAAGTGGCATTGTATCATTAGTGGGCTCTGGCGTTTTTCATCACAGTCCAGCCCACACAACGGAGGACCATCCTTTATTGGGGGGACATCATGAGTTTCATATACTGAGGAGTACCATAAGGGACGTGAGCAATCTTTGTATTGTTTTTATATTTCCATCTTTGCACTACTACCCGTTGTTGTGATAAGGTATTTTGGGCACCGTTCCCATTTGTGCCGTAGTTGTTGATGGTTTGCACAATAACATTGTGGCACGTTATCTTAGTGCCTATACATTATATCATCTGATCCTTGAGTGAATATTAATGTGTTACTGTTCCCTGATGAACCTGCGATATCTGTGGGAGAAATGCCTTGGGACAGGGATTTATTGTTTGGTTCTTTCCCACTAGAGGTTGGGTTAGAATTACTGGTTGAGTTATTTTACTTTTGGTGGTCGTGTGTTGGTTATGTTACACTTGGTAAGGGATGGTGTAGGGCATTTAGGGTAAGTTCCTGAGTGGGTTCGCCCTTTTTGGGGCGGGTTCTCTGTTGGTGGTGTTAGGTTATTTCTTAGGGTACAATAGGGATTGGTCTCTTTTTTGTTTTTAACTATATTTAATAAAGGTTATTTTTTATCTGTCTTTGTAAATTATCTAGCCCTAAGGTATTGTTTTTTTGTAGTTTTGTTGTCCTTTGCTCAATACCGGGTATTTATATCCTTTGGTATCTCCTTCCCATTATTATTTTGAGACAGGTGTTTTTGTTTTGACCTTTACTTTTCTAAGTAGTCCTGGTCTCTACAGTGAGACTACTCACTCACTTTACACCTCCAGGATACAGGCTGCCCGTGGCTGTTGGAGCTGCTGCTGTGATTCGTGTAGCTGCAGATGATCTGGGAGCACGGCAGTGGGCTGAGCCTGTCACTCACTGTGGGGGGCAGTGTGAATCTGAATTGAGCCTCACAAAATAGTAGCTTTGTAGCGTTTTACAATTGCGTGTTTTCTACGCCACACAACAAGAGATACAGTTGTAATTAACCTTTGCTTGTGATTTAGGCTACAGGAAAAATGTATAAATTTTTGGCGTTGAAAAAGACGGTTTATTTTTGTCAGCACACCAGCAAAACAACGCTTAATTAACCCCTGGATGTAAATTGCGCAATAGAATTGAGCAGCCAAAAATGGAGTGGTATTTGGATGGTACAAACGCTGTTTCTTTAAATGAATACAACAGGAACTGGCTTAGATCCCACTTGGATATTGAATGTATATGCAGCTGCAGTGGACGCACACTGGATTTCAGATCCAATACCCCAAAAAATTAAAAATAGAACATTAAGAGAACAGTCTCTGAGACAAGCTGGAGACACCCACAGAAATCACTATATAAAAATCAATTCTTCAGTAAGAGCTATCATCCGCAGCAGCACCTTCCCTGATGAGCACAGTGAGAGGAGTGTGAGCTCCCGGCGTCGCTCCCGGACTTATATAGTGCGGTGATGTCACAGAATCCCGCCGGTCTCTGATTGGCTTCATCTCTGCACATGTCATGCAGGCTATGCCCTTCTTCCTCCCAGAGTGCTTTGCCCCATGTAGCGCCATGTGCTCACAGCCATTTTATCAATCAAAAGCACACTTCGTTCACCCGAAGTACCCCAAAGTTCGACTTCGTTCCGAACCGAAGTTTTCCTGAAATTCTAAATGAATTCCACTTCATTAGAATCAATTCGCCCATCTCTACTCTTATACTCTAAAGTATGGTGACACCATTGGAAAGTACATCTTGTCCCGCAAAATAAAGCCCTCAAATGTCTATGTCAAGCCAAGGAGGAAAAAACTTGTCAACCAAAAAAAAATGTCCCTTGAGGGATAAAAAAAAAACTTCATAAAAATGATTGCCAGAAACAGACTATATCTTTATTGCGCCCCAAGTTACTATCTCAGACATAGACAACATGGAAGCATTTTTTTTTCTTATCTAATGTCAAAGCAATAATGACTTTGAATTCTGGTGAATACATTTTTATGGCATTTAGCACTTGTTGGATTTCTGTTCATGTAAAGATCGCAGCTGAATAGTTTATGGCAAATTACTTTTAACCTATAAGCTTTATAGAAAAAGATATGAAAAAATGAAAAAAAAAATGCTGCATAACCAATTTACTGTGTGCCTTTTACATTATTGTAGCTTGCGCTTGTTTTTATTTTGGCTCAGTGCTATAAGAAAAATAATTATAGTGCAAGAAAAATGAATAATATTTGTGACCATAATGAACATAGTCCTGCTGCTAAACTGCAACATGAATGAGCTATATTTTTTGGTGCGGGTTGCTCATCCTTCTGAAATTAGTAGTCAGTCCTTGTACTATGAGAGCTAGCTTTTTGGTTATAATTAGAGATGGGCGAATTTCTCAAAAATTCTATTCGCCGACTTCGCCGAATTTCCCGACAAAATTATTTTCGTCCCGAATTAATTTGGGATGAATTGCGTTAAAAACAGCTATTTCCTTGCTGCAGAGAGCCGGTAGGATGCTGTAGAACATTGTGCCATGCTTAAATATGCAGAGGAATGACACACATATGACTGCCGCCGCTCTTAGAATCGCTTCACTCTAAAATTTCCTGGGCACTTACAGGGGCAAAACTGACCAAAAAATCTGAAGCAGGAATGCAGCCTGATAAAGTCATGGCAGCGTCAGCTGGAAAAAAAACAAGCTGAGGGCTAAGATCCTACGATAGCGTCAAAGAACACAGTAGTAGGTCTCAGCACAGTAAGGGGACGTCACAGCAGGGGTCACTCCATGAGGCCAGAGCTTTTAACCCTCACAGAATATGACAGAACCTGTTCTGATAAACGCTGATACATGTAGAGGTCCCCCCCGAATGAGTGGAGAGGATGTCGGCAGTAATTTTGCGTTGATGTCTCTGATCATTTTGCCCTTCCTTTCATCTGTCAGTGTCTGCTTTCAATCGGTCAATAATCCATCAGTATTTCTAAGACCAAAAACAAACAGGAGTTGATCCAAAACAGAGATAACCAGTAAATGGGATATTTGCATGTCTTCTGTGTTCTGTATCCACTCCTGCTTTTGGCTAGACAATCCTGATCCTTCCCATTCCTTCTGACAGGTAAAAAGAAGTGGAAAACTAAACATAGTGGCAACGTCATAACGTGGTGAAGGTGGAAACAGCATTAGGAAACCACAAGGTGTTCCAGTGAGACAGCGGTCACTTGGCAGCAGCATGAGTAGGCCACAGAGTGGCACAATGACAAATTCTGGAGGTGGGAAAAATAGGAGTAGGCCACAGAGTGGCACAATGACAGAGTGTGGAGGTCACGGCAGCAAAACCAGAAGCCTAACGTCTTAGATACGCACAATGACACATCGGGGAGGTGACGGCAGCAGCAGCAGCATGAGGTCATAGAGTGGCACAATGATACAGTGTGGAGGTGACGGCAGCAGCATCAGCAGCAGCAGCATGGGGTCAGAGAGTGGCACAATGACACAGTGTGGAGATGACATCATCAACAGCAGCAGCATGAAGTCAGAGAGTGGCACAATGACAAATTCTGGAGGTGGCAAAAACAAGAGTAGGCTACAGAGTGGCAAAATAACACAATGTGGAGGTGACGGTATCAACAGCAGCAGCGGCATGAGGTCAGAGAGTGGCACAATGACAAAGTGTGGAGGTGATACAAATAGGAGTAGGCCACAGAGTGGCACAATGACAGAGTGTGTAGGTCACGGCAGCAGCAGCATGAGGTCATAGAGTGGCACAAACAGCCTCAGCAAACGGCAGGTGTCACGCATGAGCTGCCACTGGCTGACATCAAAGTTACACAGGGGAGTACTGCTGTCCGCTTGGATCATCCAAAAATCGTTAATGGCCTTTCTCTGTTCATACAGGCAGGAACATGTGCAGGCTGGAATTCCCACGGGTAGAAACATCGCAAATCATCGTGTATTGGGGGAGGCCGTTCTGCCTCTGCAACTCGAGGAGGGTGTGCCTGGCTTTGTAGGAATGGATGAAGTACATGCAAAGTTTCCTGGCCATTTTCAGAATCTTCTGAAGATCGGTGGAAGACTTCAGGAACCTTTTCACAACCATATTGAACACATGCGCCATGCAGGGCACATGGACCATCTCTCCTTGATGCAACGCTGTCACCATGTTACTCCCATTGTCCGTCACCATGGTTCCAATTTGCAGTTGGCGCGGAGAAAGCCACACATCGATTTCTTGCTGCATGACGCGGAGCAGTTCCTCCCCTGTGTGACTTCTTTCTCCGAGGCAATCCAGGTGTAGAACTGCGTGACACCGCTGTGCCCTAAACATATGGTATGATGGAGAAGTACTTGTGGAGGCTGAGAGATAGTGGTGGTGGAGGAGGAAGAGGCGGACATTGGCGCAGGAGCAGCAGTTTGACAACATGGAGGAGAAAGCGGCGTCTCCTGTCCAAGTTCTTGGTGTAGCTGGGCAGGAAGCACATTCACCCAGTGGGCCATAAAAGACATGTACTGGCCCTGACTGTAGTTACAGCTCCACACATCCGCACTGCCGTGCACCTTGGAACAAACCGATAAGCTCAAGGACTGGCCCACCTTCTGTTCTACATATTTGTGAAGGGCTGGTACTGCCTATTTGGTAAAGAAATTACGGCTTGGAACTCTCCACCTCGGCTCGGCACAAGCCATTAGTTCTCTGAAAAGTGCAGAGTCCACCATTTGGAAAGGGAGGGACTGCAGTACCAGCAACTTGGACAGGAGCATGGTCAGCTTCTGCTCCGTTGGATGGTTGGACGCATACTGTTGTCTCTTTTCAATCGCCTCGTTGAATGACTGCTGGTGCCATGAGTAGCGAGGAGCAGGAGCATCTGGACCCGGAGATGATGGCAAAGAGAAATAGCTCCCTTCTGCAGAGGGTTGAGCCTTGACTGGCTGCAATTGCATGCGTGCCACCAGGCGCTGCTGCTGCTGTTACTGCGGCGGCAGGATGGACCACCACATCTGAGCCACGTTTCTCTCAGGCCACCGGATGGTGGCGCTGCATGTGTTGATGCAGGGCCGTGGTACCAATGATAGCTCCCTGGCCACGCTTCGCTTTCTGCCCACCGATTCTACATATACCCATGTTCGGCTCCTCCGGTGTCTTAGCAAAAAACTGCCACACCGCCGAGTAGGTGATTTTACCGCCAACGCTCCGCACTGAGTGACTACTGCCTCCGCTGCCTCGCTGAGCCCCTGTGCAGCTACTTTCTTGGACCTGTGAAGCGGGTTTTCTACCCCGCGGCCGTTTGGCTCCCGACCTCGCACTGCTGCTACCCTGCTGACTCACGGCCACACTACCCACTTGCTGGCTGCGCCGCTGCCTGATGCGCAAGCTGACGCCCTCTTCTCCTGCGATGATGAGCCCTTGCTTCACCCAGCTCCCAAGTGCGATCGGCTACATCATCATCGGTTATTGTTGGATCTTCACTGCTGTCCTTCTCAACGGTCTTGGTATGCAGAGGCTGACCCCTCACAACATGACCTCCCATGCCACTCTCCACATCCATACTTTGTTGCCTACTGCAAGAAGCAGGGGATGTTGGCCCCATTTCTTCACTGCCAAGTAGCTGCTGACTGTCCTCAAATTGATCATCCTCACTGTAGAATAGCGCTGAGACCAGACCACATCGTAGATCTCTGTCTGAGGGAATCGGACGGGATAGGGGCGGGTTGAGGACAGGTGAGGGCCGCTGACCCGCTCCCGGGCCATGCAAACTAAAGGTTGTGTCTGACGTTCCCACCGACTCTTGGCTGGGGTTGTCAGATGTCATTCTGGGAGGAAGTGGATGACCTAGTCAACCAATCAAGAACCCTTGGGTTGCCGGTCATCACACGGCCGCTAGATGACACCGGCAGTTCTGGCCTCACAGAATGACCCCTGCTACGACGTCCCCTTACTGTGCTGCGACCTATGCCTGCTCCAGGAATGTTTGTGCCACTGCCACTCGCATGTGAAGAGCCCTCCACCTCTCTGTCTGACATACTGTTTGTTCAAAAATTTACAGACTCTGTTTAATGAAGATATCTGTATATGATAAATACACACCCTGTAATTGACTCCAAATGAACCCTCTAATAGGCTTGGGTAACCCTTGGATATAAATTGTGCTCCAGAAATCACCAGGAAAAAATTAACTTGTATGTGGTGTGTAAAAACGCCGTGTATTTTACTGAATATGAAAGCACAAACAGGCTTAAATAACCCTTGGATATAAATAGCGCTACATAAATCACAAGGAAAAAATTAACTCGTATGTGGCATGCAAAAACACCATGTATTTTACTGAATATGAAAGCACAAACAGGCTTAAATAACGCTTGGATATAAATTATGCTACAGAAATCACCAGGAAAAAATTAACTGGTATGTGGCGTGTAAAAATGCAGTGTATTTTACTGAATATGAAAGCACAAACATGCTTAAATAACCCTTGGATATAAATCGCGCTACAGAAATCACCAGGAAAAAATTAATTTGTATGTGGTGTTTTAAAACTCTGTGTATTTTACTGAATACAAAAGCACAAAAAGGCTTAGATAACTCTTGGATATTCAATGTGCTCCAGAACTGTCCAGATGGCATTAAAATGTATATGGAGCAGAATTAGACCCACCCTGGACTTGAATTACAATACCCCACAAACTGAATCAAAATGATATCGGAAGAGGAGCAGTCTCTGATAAAAGCAGTGACACTCCCCCCCAAAAAAAAAAATCGCTGTTAAAAACAAATTTCCTTTGTGTGAGATCTATGCAGCAGCTGCAGCACGGCACAACGAGAGCAATGTGAGCAGCCAGCGTCGCGTCCAGACTTATATAGTGCGGTGACGTCACAGAATCCCGATTGGTCTCTGATTGGCTTCATCTCTGCACATGTCATTGAGGGTGCTCCTTTCTTCCTCCCAGAGTTCTTTGCCCCATGTAACGCCATGTTTTTGGGATTTTAGAATTTAAAAAAAACCCCTTCTTTCCCTGCGAATTACCCCCAAACTTCTATTTCGTGCAAAAACTAAAAGTTTTTCCTAAAAAATTCAAAACGAAGTCCACTTTTTTAAATCAATTCCCCATCTTAGTTTAAGTGATCTTAGAGTGCTACTTTCCAGTGTCAGACTGGGGTACTGAGGGCCCACCAGTGGAATTTTATTCTGGGGGCCCACCTGTGGATCCTATTCTGGGTCCAACCCAGTATATTGATTGGGGCCCCCCCCGTACAATTATGTCATGCCCTTTCCCCTCCCTTTTTGTTTTTCCCCCTCTTTTTTGCCTCTGCCTTTCCAGGGATCTGTATGCTGTTTAAAAAAAGTCTCCCATTCTCAGTGGCCCACAGTGCAATTCCATGGCAAGTCTGTGCTGCTTTGCAGCAGAAAGAAAGTCCTGCACTAAAGTAAGTGTTCTTAAATAACTGAAGGTAATCTTTAATGTGTTGTAATCAGTTAAATATAAATGTATTTTTTCTAGTTTTCACTTCTTCATTGTAGATATTTTAAATTGCAAAAGATTCTCTAGATGTTTGAGAAAATGCAATGAAATAGTGTGGGCTTAGAAATGACTTTTACAATAGAAAGCTCTCCTTGTATGTTGTTATTGGGATGTATGTCATAATTCTTTTTAATTTTTCAGTAAAACAGTTTCATACACAGAATATGACTGATAATATGAGATGCTACTTTTATTTGTTAGATTGTCTGGAAGACTCATATCCATGTCATGAATGCTATAACCAAAAGCTTATGTTTTTCCGAGACAGATACGATGTAGATGAATTAAATGAAATCACTGTGTTTAAATGTTAAAAAAAAACATGCTGTGTGTACACAGCAAAAACCCAAAAATTGTGTGTTTGCATGTGTGATTATAATACCATATACAAAACATGCATCAAATGAAGGTCACATGTACAAACACAAAAAAAGACCATAGACTTAGTTTATATTGTTTCGTGTATTTTGATGTAATGTACAATCATAGCATGATCACAATATTGTAACTAGGGAGTATTTGATAAATGAGGTGCAGTCAGCGTTTCAGTCATTCCTATTGTAGAGTAAAATTGTTGATGGTCGAATTTCCCTGAATTATTTGAAATGAAAAGAAAAATGATGTTACTGTTAGGTATTTTTCACTAGGCTATGGACAGGAAATAATTGCAGAACTTAACTCCTTAAATGGACTTCGTAACCCATATCATTCTTAAATTAAACCATATACTGACATTTCTACGAATATGTTTTTATCTTCTAGATTTGTTGTATGTTACATTCTGTACATGACTATGTGGGTGGTTATCATGTCTGAGCTGCCTATCTGCTCTGTGAACATCAATTAGAGATCTGGCTTACAGTAGTTATATTTTAAAATATATATATATATATATTTATATATATATATATTATATATTTATTAATATATTATATTAATTTATTATATATATTTATTATTTTGTGGGGGGACCAGCAACAGGTAGGCAGCCTGGGCTTCATCGGACAGAGACAGTGACACAACTTACAGTTTAATTTCCAGGCTTTGGGCTGGGTTATTTCAGCAAGTGCGGGCAAAAAAAAAAAAATCAAACAAGCCTTAACTTTAGGCAAACAGAAAATAAAGTCCTGCTCGGCAGAGCACTTACTAGACGCAGTCTTCCCTGACTAATACTAGCACAGCTTTAGCACTCACAGCAGGCTTCTTCAGTCAGTCTATCCTCTGAGACACAGAGTATACAGCAGACACTGGTTAGGCCTGCAGGTCCAGGCTTTATAGGCCGGACACCAGCCTCACGTGGTGCGTGGGAGTGGCCACCTACCCGGCTCTTTGACCACTCCAGGAAAAGCCGACCCAGACAACAGCGGATTGAAACCGCTTATACCAAACATGTAAGTAACATATTGCTACTGACACACAATCTGTCGGCTTCCCTTCACCGAGACCAGGCTTCTCGGTGACACGCATCGCTCCACATACTCCCCAAGGCTGCACCAGTTTTCTGCCATGCTTTGTGGCCAAGA
This sequence comes from Phyllomedusa bahiana, assembly GCA_025379985.1. Classification (NCBI taxonomy): domain Eukaryota; kingdom Metazoa; phylum Chordata; class Amphibia; order Anura; family Hylidae; genus Phyllomedusa; species Phyllomedusa bahiana. The sequence goes on from JAODAL010037564.1 coordinate 39,021, forward strand.
ATCTGTCGTAGCCATGTTCTATAGCTGCATTCTGCACCAGACACAACAAATTTTTAATGTGTAAGGATTTGTTTGGCGCGAAATGGACGGATGGGGCCAAAGTTTACAAATTCCATTACCATCCATACCCCAAAACCAAAATTTTATTCCAGTTTTAAAGTGGAATGGCCTGAGACAAATTTTGCAGTAGAACAGGACACATGTATAAAGTGCTGTGAGACCTTTTCATACATATTGGCCTTTCTATACTCCTGTAAATTGATTTTAAAACTGGCCGGGTTTCATACATGCCACCTAAAGTGTCAGCTAGAGATGGGCAAATGGATTCTAACGAAGTGGAATTCGTTTAGAATTTCAGGAAAACTTCGGTTCGGAACGAAGTCGAAGTTTGGGGTGATTCGCGGGGAACGAAGTGTGGGTTTTGTTTTGATAAAATGGCTTGCGAGCACATGGCGTTACATGGGGCAAAGAAAATCTTGGGGGGAAGAAGAGCATAGCCTGCATGCATGTTTCAGAGGTGAAAACCAATCAGAGACCGGCGGGATTCTGTGGGCGTCACCACGTATATAAGTCGACGCTGGGAGCTCATACCGCTCTCACTGGTACTGATTAGGGAAGGGGGCTGCCAAGGCTGCTTATGATAGCTAATACTAAAGAAAAATCATTTTTATACAGCGATTTTTGGGGGGTGTCTCAGCTTGTCTCTCTTAACATTCTATTTCTGATTTTGTGGGGTATTGGATCTGAAGTCCAGTGTGCGTCCAGTTCAGCTGCATATACATTTTAATGCTATCTACTCACAGCACCCTTGAAAAATTTCCAAGGGTGATCCAAGCCTGTTCTGTTGTAATTTCATTTAAGAAACAGCGTTTTTACAATACAAATACCACTTCATTTTTGGCTGCTCAATTTCTTTTGCGCAATTTACATCCAGGGGTTAATTAGCGTTGTTCTGCTGCTGTTGGTGACTAAAATTAAAATCCTCTTTTTCACCGGCAAAAAATAAATTTTTTTCCTGTAGCATAATTAACAAGTGAAGGTTAATTACAAGTTTTCTTTTGTTAAAGTAGCGTAGAAAACACGCCATTGTAACACGCTACAAAGCTAGTAGTTTTTGGCTGCTCATTCTTTTGCGCAATTTAATCCAGGGGTTAATAAGCTTTTTTTTTTTGTGTGGGGCCAAAAAAAAAAAACTTTTTCACCGCCCAAAAAAAA
>JAODAL010037565.1:0-40234 GCA_025379985.1 Phyllomedusa bahiana
TCCCCCTGTGGGAATAAATTATAAACACCCCCTGTGGGGAATAAATTCATATATATCCCCTGTAGGAATAAATTCATATATGGCCCCTGTAGGAATAAATTCATATATGGCCCCTGTAGGAATAAATTCATATATATCCCCTGTAGGAATAAATTCATATATGGCCCCTGTAGGAATAAATTCATATATATCCCCTGTAGGAATAAATTCATATATGGCCCCTGTTGTGGCCAAGCCAGTGAAATAAAAAAAAAAATAAAAAGAAAGAAAACAACAAATAAGTTACTCACCATAGCCGGATCCCCTGCAGAGCTGCTGCCTCCAGGAGCCCGCGTCCAGACTCCAGCGAGACTGAGCGGCGCAGGGGGTGTGACGACACCTCTGCATCATCCCCCCTGCGCAGCTGATCTGTAGATGCGGCGCTCAGTGAGCGCCGCATCTACAGCGATAGGGAAAGCAGGGACGGTAATGCACCGCCCCTGCATTCCCTATAGTGATGCAGCCGCACGATGTGTGCAGCTGCTAAGTCTGTGTGGCCGGAATACAACGGCCGCACAGTGCAGATGCCGACCGCCCGGGCTAAAGTCAGCGGGCGGCCGGCATCATGTGTAGCCGGCGCCGCGGATCTGTAGGGGATGCGCTATGGACCGGTGCCCATCCGCGGACCGGCGGTTGGGGACCCCTGCTCTAGGCTATAAAAGACAATGCCGACAGGAGGTTGACACATGAAGAACTTGTGGGTGGTGTAGTTTTTTTTTTTCTAGGAAACCAAAGGGAGTACCATAACTGAGTATGGGCATTATTAGTGAGTGAGGTTTCAGAGGGAACACTATTATTAGGCAGGGGCACAAAAGAGGTAAAATTGTAAAATGGGGGCACAGAAAGGCATTAGTACTCAGTTTAGATGCAAAGGAGATGTAGCTGAGCAGGAGCATGATGGGGCATTTTTACTGAGCAGGAACATGTGTCCCCTCAGTGAGGAGACAAAGGATGCAATATTACTGAGGACGTAAACTAAAGTAGTCACTTTTAATGCATGGAAGCAGTAAAAGCATAACTGCGGGTAACATTATTGTGTGTGACATCTGGGACACTAATACTGTCTGGGGCACTACGTAACTGTTCAGGGACAACACATTGCATCCCTCAAATAAGCTGTGTTGTTGTTGGAACTTTCTGTGTTGATAACTTTTTTACCACATGAGATATTGCAAATCTGGTTGCTGCAACTGATTTCTGGGACAATTCTGGCCTTTTTTCATATGCTAGATAAGCACTTTCCCATTGGAAAAACTTGTTCTTAATCCAAAATGGCGTCTTTCAAGATGTCGGCCATGTTCCAGACATAGCCTAAAAGATAGGCCCCCACACCCATTACTTGCTGGTTTATTCAGGTATGCCACTTTTCCTTTAATTTCTGAAATTAAATGTTGTCCTGGGACTTTTGATTCACCCTGTATAGTGGTCTTCATTTAGTAATAGTATGGCCGTATTATTCACTCTCTATGTGGACATGTCCTGGCAGTTGGCTCTTATGTAATACTATTATTGGTACTGTTGGTCTTGGTATACTGGGATTTGTACAGTTACAGGGTGATGGTAATACATGTATGTATGGAGTGGTATTGGCTCTTGTATAGTGGTATTTTGGTCACGTAGGGACTATTATTTAGAGTTATGATTATCATATCATTCACAAATTAATGCTTTGAAGAGTTAAATTATCAGTGCTAATTTTCATAATGTACTATAAGGCTGAAGTGAAGTATCTGTGCAGTTCATTGAATGCATGCAAAGCACAATGCAGTGTTTTTGCAGAAATCCAGGCCTTAAAGGCAACCTGTCAGGGCAGCATAAACCACCTATCTGAGAGCAGGTTGTGATAGAGGAAGAGAAGCTGAGCTCTATGATATATAGCTTTATGATTTGAAGCAGGATAACCCTATATATCACAGAGCTAAACTTCTCTCCTATCATATTCAGCTCTCAGAGAGGGCAACATAAACCACCTGACAAGTTCCGTTTGACAGCTATGCACCTTATGAAAAATACCTTAAACCAGGCACCCTCAAACGGGCGGCCCCCTCCAGCTGTTGGGAAATACAACTCCCCCATGCATTTATATAATTTATAACAGTGGGAATGATGGGAGTTGTAGTTTTCCAACAGCTGGAGGGCCGCAGTTTGAGGATGCCTGCCTTAAACAAACTTGAGTTGGAGTTCTGTCTCTTAATGGAGATTATCTACACTTTTCTACGGTTTGGTTTGTCCCTGGCAAGGGGCAAATTCCGACCGGTATTTGTCCGGTTTTTTGTGGCCGTTTCCACACACGCAGGGGGACGGTTTTTCTCCGCGCTGTGCGGAGAAAAAGCTCTCCCCCTTCCCCTTCACTTGCAATATTCCGTCTGAAAAGTACAAATACAATTATTCGTGCGGCCGCGGGGAAAACCGTTGCGTGGGGACTGTTGCCAGGTTTTCCATAGAGCACCATTGTACTCATTTTCGGACGGTTTTTCAGACGGTCTGCAAAACGCAAAACCGTCTGAAAAAACGTCTGAAACCCTTGCTTGGGGACTGCCTTACTGTCCATTAAATAAATTGCTGCTCATGTTGGTTATTTCCTGCTGATGATGTTACTGATTACATTTGTTCCACAGTAGCAATGACATAATTCTGCCTGATCTCCAAATTTTAATTGTTTCCAGCACATCTTAAATCACTGGTTGCCAAATGAAAACCACAAAGCTTCAGTATAGACTTAAATATTTTCAATGGCACGCTTAATAAAATATTCAAGTCTTTATTTTCCAGTTACAAAAAAAATTTAAAAAATACAGAGATCACAAAAAAAAATTCAAAAAAAGTTTGTTAAATTCCAGACAGCAGTATTGTATAATTAATCAGATAGCTTACATCTGGATTCCTATGAATGTTTCTCAATGGAATGATTTTCCATATAAGAGATCAATACTTATGTACATACCTATAGGGGGTCTACCTACCTACAGGTGCTCTATATACCTAGAGGGGGATATATACCTACAGAGAGCAAGTATACTTACATGGGGTTTACTCACCTACAGGTGTTCTATATACCTACCCACCAACGGGGAGTCTATCTGCCTACAGGGGGTTTGTGTACCTACAGGAGATATGTCTATCTACCTACAGAGAGTCTACATACCTACCTACAGGGGGTTTACCTACATACAGTGTCTCTATATATCTACTCACCTACAGGAGTAAATTTGACTACCTAAAAGGGGTCTATAAATCTACCTAACGGGGTCTAAATACCTACCTACCTAGGGGGCCTAAATATTTATTTGCAGGGTATCTAACTATATACAGGGGGCTTATATACCTACCTACAGGGGACCTATATACCTACCTTGAAGGGGGTTTACCCCTAATTTAGGGGGTGTGCCTACCTACAATATTGGGGGTTTACTTACCTACTATATGGGGACACAAAAGTAGATAAAAACTTGGTACACAGATGGGCGTCCATATCATTTGGGGGCATATTTATTGTTTGGGGCACAAAGGGATCATTATTACCATTAAGGGCAATATTGATGGGGAGTTTGTACAGAGGTGAGAAATGGTAGGGAAGTGATGAAAAAGTAAGGAGTCTTAGGCTGAATCCCCACTGCATCAGAAAAAAAGCGTTCGAAAGTTGACTGGTATTTGTCCGATGCAGGACCACAGTTTTTGTCACGTTTTTCCCGAAAACCGTGGTCAGTTCTCATTTTTTTGCTGTTGCCCAAACAACTGATTGTATGGGAAAACAACAAAAAAACTAAAAGCACCGGCACATTATAAAACATGTTATATAATACGCCGGCGTCAGAAGTCGAGCGGAGAAAAAAACGACCTGTGGAGACTACAGGTCGTTTTTTCTATTGTCATCTATGGGGCTGCCTGAACGATCGGGTATTCGGCTGTTTTAAAATCCTAAAACAGCCGAAAAAACGATCATATTGCTATGCCATGGAGACATAGCCTAAGATGTGTGGTAAATTTTGCAGGGATGAGTTCTGGCTGGGAAAAGACATCATGGTGGTTTGGAACCAGATAGAAAAGAAAAAAGAAAGAGAAAAACTTATCAGAAAAGGGAACAACTTATCAGAGAAAACATAATTTGTGAGTCCCTGAATGTAACTTTACTGTAATCACTTTATGGAGAAAATATACAATCTGCAGAGCCTGTGAACACTGGTACCTACTACTATATAGTCACTGAATGCAGTGTCAGAATGAGGTGCCTGGGGCCCACAGGGGAGTTGATCTTGGTGACCCAGTCTACAACTAATGTACATAAAAATATTTTTGAAACATGGAAGTCATGAATGCTGGTTGCCTCTGGTTTTAAGGGATTTTGCAATACATTTTGATTTTTTTACCAATGTGCTGGATCTACAAACCTGGAGCGAGCAAGGTGACCTACAAACATGGCTCAGTTACACCAGTTCTGTCAGAAGGAATGGGCCAAAATTCCTGCCAACTATTGTAAGAAGCTTGTGAAAGGATATCCAAAACATTTGACAATGGACAATACTACCAAATACTAATGAAATGTATGTAAACTTTTGACTTTGCAGAAGGTAATAAAAATACCTTAAAAAAATATCTCTCATTATTCTGGCATTTGGCGAAAATAAATAATTTTGGTAATCCTAATTGACCTAAAATGGGTAAGGTTGATTCTGATTTCATGTCAGATAGTGAGAAAAACATCCATACGTGTCTTTATATATAGTGTATGTAAACTTCTGGTTTCAACTGTATCTGTCTGTCTCACATTTGTCGCAGTCTAACATATCACAAATAGACACATGGCTATGTGGCTCCATCCATATCCCACTCCACACTCCACCAGCCCACACATAATATCCACTTTCCCCACCAGCCCACGCACAATATCCACCTCCACGTTTTCCCCTCGTCACGCACCTTACCGCCTTTTAAAATAAACAACACTATAAAGACAATCAATAACTTAAAAGTAAAAGCCCTAATCACAGGGTCAGGAACAGGCATAAACTCACTTTTACAGACAGGGACAAGTGTACGGTGCCACTATACAAGCATTGATATAAACTACTATAATGTCATATAGAGACCACAGAGTGGTCAGACACCAGCTCGGGTCACCATCACATGACAGTGACCCGAGTGATCTAATACAGAAGCAAAATATCCCCTGACATCCAGGAACTTACAGGAAACATCTTTTCTGATGAGTTCTTTTCTTTCAGGAGTCGTTTTCATCCGCTCCAGAACGCCATGACAATTTTCCAACCCTGCAGAATTTACACACAAATATCTTAATATTCTTACTTTTTCAGCACTTCTTTACCTATTCCCACCTCTGTACAAACCAAGTTAGGTAGGTGGGCCCAGGTAGGTAGGTTGTAGGTAGGTGGGCTGTAGATAGGTAGGGTATGGTATTTCGGGCCCTGTGTAGGTACTTGATTGTGGGCTCCAGGTAGGTACTGTAGATGGGGGGTATTCCCCAGGTAGGTAGGTGGGGGGTGGACACCAGGTAGGTGGTAGATAGAGGCTTCTTACTCATAGAAAATTTAAAAAAATGCTCTGCTAAGACTGCACAGTCCCAGGAATCGAGGGCATTAGCCTTCGATTTCCAGGCTCTGCCACTATATGTTCGGGATAGAGGACCCGAGCATTCTGAGATAGGATGTGGTAACCATGGCGGTAAGTCCACCACTGGAACTTAGGGCCCACGGGTGTTTCATTGACTTCTCGGTTGGCTAGTCTAAGCTTGACTGTATAGAGGTAATAGATAGTCTGCAGAACCTGTGCATATTGGTATCTTCCACTATATGTCACTGGATGGTATTAATATTGGTTGTAGTGTAATGGTTTATTTTCAGTATTGTTATGTATAATTCAGTAACTATATGGTCATGATATGTGGTAATATTTTTCAGTCACCATGATGATGTTATCACACAAGTCTGTGTAAGTTGAAGCAAGACTAGGTGGGGGCACCGACAGGTGGAGGAGGCAGGGAGGTGCAGTAGTTTTGGGGTGGGCCATTAAAATCAACTCCTCTGGTGGGCCCCAGGCATCCGAATTCCTACACTGAGAGTAAACTTAGACAGTCTAAAAATGCATCAGGCTTATCTCAGTGGCTCCTGCTGATTGATAAATTGGTGCAGCTTTAGAAAATTTTTTGGCTTGTTTTCTATGCCAGACTTTTTGCACATTTTTAGAGCATCAGAATGTGGCCATGCCCACTTTCCCATGAGGTTAAATCCACTTTTCTGTAAATCCTGTCACCTGTCATAAGTTATGTCATCCTTGCTGAGGACAGCATTAGTTAGGACAGATGAGTTTTTTTCCAGTGGTGTGACCCTTATTCTGTAAGATACAGTAATTTCAGAGAATTTAATGCTCAAATCTGGAAGTTTGCAGCCTGCTCAGCCAGAGATGAGTCCAGTTTATTCATGAGCTTGTCTAGCCCTGCCCACACATGACTAGTACCTGCCCAGTTGGAAACATGTCTGACACTACCTTGTGCTGTCCTCAGCAAGGGTGGCATAAACTATGTGACAGGTTCCATCTTAAGCCATAATAATTGTGTCTGGGACATGCTACAACATAGTGGTGCCATCATTTGGCACAATTTAAGACACTTATTTAGTGCAACCATGTTAGTAAATGAGGGCCATTCTTTTTACTACAAGCAACGATATGTCCAACCCACTACCATGTATTCTGACCAAAACTGGGAAAGAAGTGTTCTATAGGTGAATTTTGCCATCTAGTTAATTCTTTTTATAGTTATGGCTGAAAACAGATCATTACAGAGATAAAAGAAAGGAACCGAGAAGAGAGCTGAAAAAGTCAAATCTGTTTGTTTTATTTTTTTTATTAGCAAGGTAGAACATAAAATCTCTTGCAAAAAAAGCTAAATGTTCTGGGTATAATTTCAGTCTCAGTCCCTGTAAAACATTGTTACAAGAAATATGACAGAAAAATGATACAGGACTGACTGGAAAAGCACAGTAGACAGGACAGTGATTAAAGAAAAAAAGAAGCCCAAAACATTTTCTTAGGTAGTAAACATGGTTGTCAGCTTCTTCTGACAGTTCTTATGTGTGAATACAGCAAATACTGCAATGGACCTTGAGAAAGCCAGAGGAAATCATCTTGTTACTTTTTTGCCTCAAATCTGTGTTAAATATGTTTTCTATTCACAGTTAGGCTAGGTTCACACGGCTTAATTGCGGGACGTAATTACGCCCCGCAATTACGCCGTGTGGCCGGGGGAGGGAGCGGGGGGCCGGCACCTCGCCGGCCCATAGACTTGCACTACCAGCGGCGCGTATACGCCACTGGTAATTCACATGTCAATTATCTCCCCCCTCGGCGTATTCGCCAAGCAGGGAGAGGAGACGTAATCCATAGTTCTCTATGAGAACTGTGGATTACCGTAATGACTGGGACGTTTTCAGCCCGTAATTTGCGCACTCCGGCGCGTAATCACGGACTGAAATATGTCCAGTTTTAAGCCGTGTGAACATGGCCTTAGGGTACTTTTACACAGCATAGTTTTGGTGAGGCTTTAAGTGCGCTTCAGTTAAACTGCATTCTTACCAGCAAGCTTTTTTCACTTATCTAAGCTGTTTGGAAAGTGAGTAATCAATTAGCATGTTTGTATTCACAAGACCTCAAACACTGTAATTGATTACTTACTTGAAACACCTTTCTGAACAATTTAGAGATTGAACAATTGAAAGAAGCTTGCTGGTAATAAAGGCAGGTTAATTGGAGCGCAGTTAAAACTGCACCAAAACTGTGCTGTGTGAAAGGACCCCTACTCTTATGAAATAATTTCTGGCCCATCCATGGGAAATGAAATGTCTGACACCTGAAAGTCTCTTCACAGGGATTCCACCTATTAAAAGAATAAGGGTTCCTTTAGCCTGTTTCACAATCCACAGCAGCCCGCAAACACAAAAAGAAAAGGTAAGAGCTTCATTATACAATGATAAAACTTATTTACATAATGCTAAAACCTGCTTAAGATGTTTATAGGTGACATATTCCTTGTCCCTTTAAAATGAGAACTTCAGAGGCTCTGCAGAATGCTAGTAAATAACATGTCTGTCAGATCAGACAAATAAACTGGCCTGTGCAGGAGTTTACTTATACCTTGTTCACAAAGAAATAAACACACATGGATATTCATACACTCATTTTTGTAACTGATAAGGGACGTGAATAACATTGATTATCCTGTTACAATGGTGCCTGGGAAGTATTAGGCCATGTCCCCACGGCACGGGTTTGCGGCCAGTTTTTCAGACGGTTTGCAGCTTTGCAGACCGTCTGAAAAACAAGCCACAAACGAGCACAATGGGCTTCTATGGAAAACCCGTGTAGGAGTCCCCACGGCACGGGTTTCCACCCGGCATTTTTTTAAAAAGCCGGCCGCCTGAAAAACATTGAATATGCATTCTTCTGTCCGGTTTTTGGATGGAATATGTGCATGTTAATGGGAAGGTGAAGGGCTTTTCTCTGCTCATCGCGGCCGTGTGCACAGAACACGAACAGGACAAATCCGACCGGTATTTGTCCATTGCCGTGTAAACGGGCCCTTAGGCAGCAAGCGAACAGTCAGTTCTTGAAGTTGGAAGCAGGGGAAATGGACAGGTGTAAGGCTAGGTTCACATAGTGGGGCAGATTTATTATGGTATTTGTGCTCAATTTCTGCTGAAACACTGGCATACATGCTTTACACCACATTTATCATGTGTTTTAGACCCTTTTTGACACTTTTGCACCTTGTCAGACAAAAGAGGTTTGCTATCCATAAAGCAAGTATGGTTTTGTGTAAAAGGCTTATGGCTTATGATAAATGTGGCACACTTTAAGACCAGGGCCGGACTGGGACCAAAAAGCAGCCCTGGCACAAAACCCCCACCAGCCCACATACAATATCCGCCACCAGCCCACATACAATATCCGCCACCAGCCCACATAAAATATCCGCCACCAGCCCACATACAATATCCGCCACCAGCCCACATAAAATATCCGCCACTCCTCCATCCACCAAAACAACCACCACTATAAACACCAGCAAGAAAGTAAAATTGGCGCAGAGAAACTCCTAATCACAGGGTGAGGGACAAGTGTATGTTTTTTCAATAAGGGATAAGTGTATCCTGTCATTATACAAGCGCTGATATAAATTGCAATACCGCTATGTAGTGGTCAAAATCACATGACTGTGAATACAGGAAACGTCTTCTCTGTTGAGAGTCACTTTCTTTCCCTTTTGCTTCTCCTTCCATCCAGACCTGCATGATGACTTCTCCCGGCCATAACTCGTCTCTGCAGAATTTACCACACAAACATCTTAGACTTCTCACTTTTCCAACACCTCTTTACCTCTGCCCCACCTGTGTACAGACTCCCCATACATGACACCATCAATGGTTATAATGACCCCTTGTGCCCCTAACAGTTAAAGTTCCCACAGACAGCTATGGGGCTCCCACTTCTGTATACAGTTTTAGTTATTTTGTTTCCTAATATAATAGGTAGGTTAACCCTTCATACAGCACATAGGTATGCTCCTAAATTAAGTAAATAGGTAGACCCCCTTTTGGGTAGGTACACTCCAATTAGGCAGTTAGGTAACAATATAGGCCTCCAATTAGGTAGGTAAGTAGTTACATAAAGCAGGCTGATAAATAGGCCCCCATTAGGTAGGCCACAGCAGCCCAGGACCCGGCATCCCACCAGTCTGGCCCTGCCGGTGCCTGGGAGATGCACAGCAGTTAAGCAGCCGAGTTTACAGCCTCCCAGTGGAAATAGTCTGGGCCTCTACATGGGGAGTTGGGCACAATGGTTTATGACACATATCTTACCAACTACTAAGGCCTGCAAATAAAGAGGCCCCGCAGGAGCAGACGGCTGAGTAGGACGTGGCAAGTAAGGGTATGTAGGCAGGTAAGGGCCCAGGGGAGGTAGGTTAGCTGGTAAGGTCCAGTGGGGGGAGGTAGGGGGTTATTTTGTAAGACCTGGGGGGGGAGGTAGAGGGCCAGCTGATAAGGCCTGGAGGTGGTAGGGGGCCAGCTGGAAAGGCCTGGAGGTGGTAGGGGGCCAGCTGATCAGGCCTCGGGAGGTGGGAGGGGGCCAGCTGATAAGGCCTGGAGGTGGTAGGGGGCCAGCTGATAAGGCCTGGAGGTGGTAGGAGGATAGCTGATAAGGCCTGGGTGGTAGAGGAACAGCTGATAAGGCCTGGGGTGGTAGAGGACCAGCTGATAAGGCCTGGGGGTGGTAGGGGGCCAGCTGATAAGGCCTGGGGGTGGTAGGGGCCACTGAGTAGGACGGGGCAAGTAAGGGTATGTATGGCCAGGTAAGGGCCAGGGGAGGTAGTATAGCCCGGGTGGTCAGTGGGGGAGTAGGTGGGGGTTAGTCCTGTAAGCCCTGGGGGGGTGGAAGGGCCAGCTGAAGGCCTGGGGGTGGTAGGAGGATAGCTGATAAGGCCTGGGGGTGGTAGGGGGATAGCTGATAAGGCCTGCGGGTGATAGGAGGATAGCTGGGAAGGCCTGGGGGTGGTAGGAGGATAGCTGATAAGGCCTGGGGGTGGTAGGAGGATAGCTGATAAGGCCTGGGGGTGGTAGGAGGATAGCTGATAAGGCCTGGGGGTGGTAGGGGGATAGCTGATAAGGCCTGGGGGTGGTAGGAGGATAGCTGATAAGGCCTGGGGGTGGTAGGGGGCCAGCTGATAAGGCCTAGGGGGTAGGGGGATAGCTGATAAGGCCTGGGGGGTGGTAGGGGCCAGCTGTAAGGCCTGGGGGTTAGTAGGGGAACCTGATAAGGCCTGGGGGTGGTAGAGGGCCACCTGATAAGGCCTGGGGGGGTGGAAGGGGCTAGCTGGGAAGGCCTGGGGGTGGTAGGAGGATAGCTGATAAGGCCTGGGGGGTGGTAGGGGGCCAGCTGATAAGGCCTGGGGGTGGTAGAGGGCCAGCTGATAAGGCCTGGGGGGGTTTTATTGGGCCAGCTGGGAAGGCCTGCGGGTGGTAGGGGGCCAGCTGGGAAGGCTTGGGAGGTAGGGGGCCAGCTGGGAAGGCCTGGGAGGTAGGGGGCCAGCTGGGAAGGCCTGGGGGTGGTAGGGGGCCAGCTGGGAAGACCTCAGTAGTAAGGCAGAGGCCACTTACCAGTCCTCCACAGGAGCAGGCATCTTCTCTGCTCAGCGTCCTGCCAGGCCTGCAGGGGGCGGGACCGAAGCACTGAGCAGGCGGAGTCAGGCAGTCCCTGCTCTTCTCTTGTGCACTGAGCTGCCGGCCCCGCCCCCTGACCGCATTGTGTGAGCTGTGCTGCCCATGCCTGCTCCTGCCTCATTGAGTGAAGCAGCCGCTGGGGAGCTGCGCGGCCGATGCAACAGGTCTCTGTCATTGATGTTTGTGCTGCCAGCATCAGGAATCATGACAGTCCTGACTCCTGATGCTGCCAGCATGGTCACTTGGGGCTGGAGCGGCCCATTGCGGCAGCCGTGGCCCTCTGCAGTGTCTGCAGCTTCACTTAATGTCTGCTGCCAGCCCTGCGTCCAGCACTTCAGAAGCCCATCCCAGCGGCTGCAGCCTTCACAGCGGCGCTGCTCACCTATAAGAGATGGTAGGAGCAGTGCCAGCTGAATACATGTAGAAAAAATTTGGTGTTGCAGGCGGCCCAGGAGTCACAGGGCCGGCCGGGCATTTGCCCGGCTGGGCAAGTGCTCAGTCCGGGCCTGTTTAAGACTGTCTTCTTTAGACTGTCAAAGTATTAGACAGTATTGTCTATGCATTTCCAATAAACAGAGGCTGTGCAGAATACTTTTATCACCAAAATCTTTACTTAATTTATAATGTGCATGGTATATGCATTTCTAGCATCAATGCCAACATATGCCAAATCGTCACAGAGATAATAGTAAGCAAGCCAGTACTTAGCTGTACAATGTTTGCCACATTCAAGCAAATTCATGCATATTTTGAAGCAGATGTAATCCAATAGCCGAGCTGTAGATGTGAGCTAACCAGCTCCGTGCTGCTTACTTTGGGTGTCTGTTGTGATCCTCAATAGTAAAAAGGCATGCAAATAATGCATAAAAAACCCATACAGTAAAGACGCATTCATTTTTTAAATTTTTTTTAGAAAGCAAGTGTTTTCAGAATTAACTTAAACTTGGAACAAGGATGAAATTTAGGTTAATTCAAAAAAGCATGTATTTTTATTGCTGCATGTGTCTTTGGTGTGTTGAAAAGACACAATGTGCAAACCCAGCCTAAGAATCTCAGCAGCTCTGATAAAGACCTGAATGACTAGGTAAGAACATCTATAACTCCATCCTGACAGTTATGTCATGATGAGAATGTAATTCCTTTATCATGGTGTAACTGTACATCATAGTGATTGGGCAGGCTCAGACCATGCCCACATGATCACCACAGAAGACTGGCTCTAACATATAGCCAGATACATCTTAAAATAGCCTTGATCAAAGGACACTTCAATCCCAGTTCTTATATACGTTGGTCTATAATGACTGTGGTATATACGTGGTTTGACAGAGGGAGGGAGATTCCTCTTTCCTCTATTATACCTATGCAATATGATTGTGGGGTGCCAATAGTTGCCTTTGACAGCCAGAAGCTAAAATACAACCCCTGGACTGTGAATAAAGCTTGTTAGTCCCTGCCCTGCATGTATTATTATATAAAATGATCACATAGTCTAATCATATAATATGACAAATAGAAAAACATAAAAAGGTAAAAAAAAAGAAGATTTACAAAATAAAAAAAAAATTAAATATAAAAGACACAAACCCTCTTTTCTCTATTACACATGGTTATTATTATTAAGCAAAAAAAAATAAATAAATAATAAAAGTTCACACATTTGGTATTGTCAAGTTCATAATGACCAGAACTAAAATACTGTTATGTTACTGCACAATGACCATTGTAAAAAACAGAAAAAAATAAAAGAATAGTTTATCCGACCACACAAAATGTAGAGTAAAAAGTGATTAAAAAGTCATATGAAACCCATGATACCAAAACGTTAACTCACCTTGCAAACAAGACACTACCCAGATCTGTCAACATTAAAAATAAAAATTGACACCTTTCAAAACATAGCAATGAAAAAGTATGATTTTTTAAAATGCATTTATAGTGTAAAAGTAATAAAGAATTAAAAAGATTCTATAAATCTGGCCTGGCAAAAGCTAAATGGTACCCAAAAACCACTCTGGTATGATCTATAATCCAAAAGCCAAATAGTGCTACTAACTTTCCCAGCTCTGCCAAAAATGGCAATTTACACCTACATAGCAGGTATTACTGTGCTTTTTCTGTCCCTTCTTTGTGAAAATAACAAAAGAAAATTCAGTTGAAACTGCATAATTTAGCTTTTCATTTTCTCAGTCCAAAGCTGTAAAAAATTCTCTGAAAAACTTGTAAGATCAACATACTCACTACTCCCCTAGATGTATTCCTTGAAGGGCATGGTTTACAAAATGAGGTATTTGTAGGGGTTTCTTAAAGTTTAGTAACTTAAGATATCTGCAAACCTTATAGATATTGAACTGCATTCCTTTGTTGACATATGTATATAAGAAAAAAACACCAAAGGTAAAGCAACCGCAAGCAGGCAGAAAAAATATTTGGTACATCAATCCATATGTAACGAGCTGGAGTAGTGGATCCACTGGACCGCCGCAAGCGGTGGAACAGACCACACCAGGGAGGGGAATCTAAGTGGGTCCCGGTTTTCACCAGAGCCCGCCGCAAGGCGGGTTGGACTTGCCGCGGCGGGATTCCACCAGGTCGCTACCCCTGATGTGGCTTGCTTGCGGAGGCGGCCGAGGTGCAACGCAGTACAGGAACGGTAGACAAAATCGGAGTCGGGGTCAGGCCAGGAGTTCGGGGCAGGCAACGAAGGTTTGGAGTCGAAGGACGTAAGCAGGTGGGTCTGGTACACAAGAACGACTAACTGGAAGAAGACAAGGCTTCCTCTCAGAGGTCAAGGGTGCTATGGATTCAGCAGGGTACTAATGGAGGTGGAACCCTTATATATTGTCAGCGGCCGGCAAAACTAATTGCCGGTGCGCTGGCCCTTAGAATCTGAGAAAGACGGCGCGCACGCGGCCTAAGCTGCGTGGCCGCGTGCACTGGCTGGCCAGACAGATGCGGGGAAGCAGGAGCGTGGCGAGGTAAGTGAGTGCGCCCGAGGGATCGAAGGGGACACGGAGGGACGAGCGTGCCCGCAGCCCGGACTGGGGGCTGCGGCACTGCTTGTGACAGTAACCCCTCCTTCGGCCCCCCCTTCTTTCTGGCCTGAATAAATCTCCGAAGCAACCCCAGGTCCATGATGTTGTCCTCCGGTTCCCAGGATCTCTCCTGGGGCCCGAACCCCTTCCAATCTATAAGGAAATAGCGTTTCCCTCTGATTGTCTTTATAGCCAAAACCTCTCTAAAACATCAGAGGTGTCAGCCACAGGAGCAGGAGGTGACACCTTTCGGGAAAATCTGTTCAAGATAAAAGGCTTGAGCAGGGATACGTGGAAGGAGTTCGGGATCCGCATTGAGGGGGGGAGCCGGAGTTTGTAAGCCACCGGGTTTATTTTCTTCAGGACCACAAAGGGGCCAAGGAAACGGGGACACAGCATATAACTGGGGATCTTTAAATGGACATATCTGGAGGACAACCAAACTTTATCAACGGTGGAGGATAAAGTTGAAAATGGAGGGGGGCTTCGGTATTTATCCGCTTGCTGCTTAGTCTGGGCGGAGGCCTGTTGCAAGGCCTGCCGCATGTCACTCTAGATGGTCCTGAGGTCATGGACATCGGAGGCCACAGCTAGGGGGAGAGGTGGGCGGATTATGAAGACCATAAACCACAAAAAATTGAGTGGCCCCGGCAGAGTCAGAGTCCAGAGAGTTATAAGAAAACTCCGCCCAGGGTAACTAGCCAGACCAATCATCTTGCCGAGCCGACACAAAATGGCGCAAGTAGTTCTCCAAGATCTGATTGACTCTTTCCACCTGCCCGTTCATCTGCGGGTGGTAAGCAGAGGAAAAATCCAGGTTTACTCTAAACTGGGAACAAAGGGATCGCTAGAATCTGGACACAAACTGCACTTCCCGATCAGACACATGTGCAAGAAGAAGAGAGTCACGAGATGAGGCGTGGAAGGCAGGCCGGGCAGCGGTACAAAGTGCGCCATCTTAGAGAATCAATCTATGATGACCCAGATGACGGTATTTCCGGCAGATGGTGGGAGATCCGTAATGAAGTCCATGGCGATATGGGACCACAGGTGATCAGGAATGGGTAGTGGTTGCAGCAACCCCGCAGGCCTGAGATGGGACGACTTGTTGCGGGCGCACGAGGAGCACGATTCTACAAAGTCCTTGACATCCTTGGCTAAGTCGGGCCACCAATAGTAGCGGGCAATGAGCTGCCCAGTCTTCCGAATTCCCGGGTGACCGGCTGCACAAGAACAATGACCCCAGTTCAGGATTCTCCTCTGAAGTGCAGGACGCACGTAACTCTTGCAAGATGGTACCTGTCGGAGATCCACCAGGGCTGCGGAGATCAAATGATCTGGTGGAATGATGTGACAAGGAGGTGACTCCTCACCCAAGACGTCCGAGGCCCGCGACAGGGCATCAGCCTTGATGTTCTTCTCAGCAGGGTGAAAGTGGATCACAAAATCAAACCGAGAGAAGAAAAGGGACCAACGGGATTGCCGGGGGTTAAGGCGTTGGGCTGCCTGAAGGTATGCAAGGTTCTTGTGATCAGAGTAGATGGTGATCAGATGACGAGCCCCCTCCAGCAGATGACATCATTCTTCAAGGGCAAACTTAATGGCCAATAGTTCGCAGTCACCAATGGTGTAGTGCTTCTCGGCTGGGGAGAATGTTTTTGAGAAGAAGCCGCAAGTGATGGTCTTGTCTTTGGGGTCCCGCTGGAAAAGCACCGCCCCTGCTGCCACCGACGATGCCTCAACATCTAGGAAGAAAGTCTGCTCAATGTCCAGGCGAGACAAGATAGGCGCAGAGACAAACGCCGCCTTGAGCCGGGAGAACGCCTCTTCAGCCGCCTGTGACCGATGTCTCGAATTGCCTGTCTTCTTCGAAGGGCCACCGTAGGGGCCACCAGAGTCGAATAATACGGGATGAATTGCCAGTAATAATTGGCGAACCCCAAGTATCGCTGGATAGCCCGGAGACCGACAGGGCGAGGCCACTTGACCACGGCAGACAATTTAGCCGGGTCCATTTGAAGTCCCTTGGCAGAGATAATGTATCCAAGGAAGGGCAGGCTGGCTTGGTGAAATTGACACTTCTCCAACTTGGCGTACAAGTGATTTTGCCGAAGACGACAGTGGGACTTGGCATCTGGTGAAAAAACAAAATATCATCCAGATACACGATGACCCAGGAATATAAGAGATCACGGAAAATCTCGTTGATGAATCCCTGGAACACGGCAGGGGCATTGCAGAGGCCAAAAGGCATTACTAAATATTCAAAATGCCCATCCCGGGTGTTAAAGGCCGTCTTCCATTCGTCGCCTTCCCGGATGCGGATAAGATTATAGGCCCCTCGCAGATCCAACTTAGAGAAGATTCTGGCCCCGCGTAGACGATCAAAGAGCTCGGTGATCAGGGGCAGCGGGTAACGGTTCTTCACCGTAATTTTATTAAGGCTGCGGTAATCTATGCAGGGACACAGCGAGCCATCCTTTTTCTCCACGAAGAAGAAGCCTGCCCCCACCGGGGAAGAGGACTTGCGGATGAAGTCCTTCCTAAGTTTTTCCTGTATATAGTCTGACATGGCCTTGGTTTCTGGCACTGACAGTTGATAAACCCTGCCCCGAGGAGGGCTAATGCCGGGCAACAGATCTATTGGGCAGTCATGGGCACGGTGAGGTGGCAAAGTCCCTGCCTGCTTTCCGGAGAAGACATCGGCAAAGTCCTGGTACTTGGCCGGCAACCCCGGCAGGGGTTTAAAGGACGCCGGCGGAGAAAAGGGGTGCACCAGGCGAGGTGCCACAAGACAACAAGACTGGCAATATTGTCCCCAGAACGAGATCCTCTCACAATGAAGTCCCCCTATGCGCATAGAAACTGGCTCCGTACGACAACGGATGGAATCGCGCAGAATCTCTCCACTCACGGAGGAAATGACCAGGGGTTTCTCGAGACGAACCACCGGAAGACGAAGTTTCGATACCAGGGCGGCATCCATGAAGTTCCCAGCCGAACCAGAATCCAGAAAGGCCGAAACTTGGAATTGTGTTCCGGAATCAGACACGATTTTCACCGGCATGGTGAGACGTGGAGATGGACTACTCACACCTAGGGACGCCTCTCCCATGTGGCCTAGGTGCGAGCGTTTCCCGGACGCGGACGAAGCGCACAGTCTCGCCAAAAGTGCTCTGAACTAGCGCAATACAGTCATAGATTTTTTGCGCGCCGGCGGGATAGCTCCTGTTCAGAGAGGTGGACACGGTCAACTTGCATGGGCTCCTCGCCGGAAGACTGGGGAAGAGGCAGAGGAGGCTTCTGGAACACTGGAGCTAAGCGAGGGAACTGGCGAGGCCGGGACGAGTCATGTTCCTGACAGAGCTCCTCTTGCCTTTCGGTGAAGCGTACATCATTACGTGTGGCCAGATGGATCAATTCAGTCAGGGATGCCGGAAGATCCCTCGCGGCCAAAGCATCCTTGACTGCTGGAGACGCCCTTCTTAAAGGTGGTGCACAGGGCGGCCTCATTCCATGTTAGCTCCTAGGCCAGGGTGCAGAACTGAATGGCGTCCCCAACCGAGGAGTCCCCTGACGCAAGTTCAGGAGTGCGGTCTCCGCTGATGAAGCCCGCGTTGGTTCCTCAAAGACACAACGGAACTCCCTGAAGAAGGCCTGTAGGTCTCCCATCACCAGATCACCCCTGTCCCAGAGTTGAGTCGTCCATGCCAAAGCCTTTCCGGAGAGCAGACTGAGGACGAATGCCACTTTTGCCCGTTCAGACGGAAACTGATCAGCCATCAGTTCCACGTGCATGGAGCACTGAGTAATAAACCCCCTGCAAAGCTTTGGGTCTCCATCATACTTCAAGGAAAGCGACAGCCGGAGCTTGGGTCCCACGGAGGCAGGATAGATGGCAGGTGCAGGAACAGGGGGAGGCGGTGGTGGAGATTGCCGCTGAGAGGCGATAAGCTGTTGCATCATGGACATCAGTTGATATAACTGTTGCGCCTGTTGCACCAGCTGCTGGGATTGCTGGGCAACAATAGACGTAAGATCTTCCACGCTAGGCAATGGCACCCTGGGGGGATCCATGGCTGAATCCAACTGTAACGAGCTGGGGTAGTGGATCCACTGGACCACACCAGGGAGTGGAATCTAAGTGGGTCCCGTTTTTCACTAGAGCCGCAACAAGTCGGGTTGGACTTGACCTCGCAGTAGACCACCAGGAAGCTACCCCTGAAGTGGCTAGCTTGCGGAGGCGCCCAAGTAGAAACGCACAACAGGAACTCTAGACAAAGTCAGAGTCGGGGTCAGGCCAGGAGTTCGGGGCAGGCAGCGAAGGTTCGGAGTTGAAGGACGTACGCAGGCAGGTCTGGTACACAGGAACGACTAACCTGAACAAGACAAGGCTTACTCTCATATGTCATGGGTTCTATGGATTCGGCAGGGTACTAATATAGGGTCAACGGACGCTAAAACCAATTGCAGGCGCGCTGGCCCTTTAAATCTGAGAAAGACGGCATGCCTAAGTAGCGGGGCCACGCGCACTGGCCAGCCAGACAGACGCGGGGAAGCAGGAGCGCGGCAAGGTAAGTGAGTGCGCCCGAGGGAGCGAGTGCGCCCGCGGCCCGACATGCGGACCGCGGCACGACTCGCTCCGGGCGCAGAAGGGGACACGAAGGGACAAGCGCGCCCACAGCCCGGACTGGGGGCTGTTGCACTGCTCATGACACCATAAAAATATATAATCACTTCATTGGTCCAAAAAGTTTAAAAAGTAGGATACAGCATATTGAGAAAAAGGATTAGCGTCCACACTGACGCGTTTCGGAAAACTTATCCTTACTTGCACTACACTTTTTACACTTTTTGGACCAATAAAGTGATTACATTTTTTATGGATTGAGGTAGAAAATATTTTTTCTGCCTTTTCCTGCTTGCTGTAGCTTCACCTTTGGTATTTTTTTTCTTATATTTGTACACCATCGTTGCGCTCTCCATTTCCGCCGTGACAGCGGGGATACAAGGACACTAATGTCAGCGTAAGCTGGACTTTATCTATTTATGTTTATCTGTTAACATATGTGTTCCATTTAAAAAATTGACTAAAATGGCTAAGAAATTAATTGCTTAAATTTGTCCTCCACTTGGCTATCTATATCGGTATCATAGACTTTGGAGCACTAGTCGAAAATGCCTGCTTTTGTTCCGGTGTTTCTGTGCTCTGTGGGGATAAATTTACATTGAGGGGAGACCCCTTTAAAACTACCATATGGTGTAGCTCACTATTGAAAAATGCTTGGAATATACTGTGTACAACATGTATGGGCTCTGTGTCTGTTACATCTTCAATCATCATAATGTTACTGTGCCTACTGGCTTATAAATGCTATATTTGCCACTCGTACACTACACCAGATGCTGCACTTTCCTCACTACTCCTTGGCAAAGCTTATGCTACCTTTCTCTGTGGTTTTTGCAAGAGGCTTTTCTCAGACTACCACTGTAAGGGATCCGTCAGGGGCGCACGAACAGACACAGACAGCGTGAGGCCCTGACACTGATCCCAACCCCTGTCCCTGCCTTTTGGGGTGCCCGACTCCTTAATAGGTCAGCCCCAACCAGAAGACTGAACACTATACTGAATAGCGTGGAAACACAAGACGCAGACAAACAATACAAACACAATAAGGGATAGTCAAGCAAGCCAAGTCGGTAACTATCGGGAACGAGATACAAAGTCAGAAGGCAGAAGAATAAACGTGAAACAAGCAGAGTAAGATAACCAGGGAGGCACAGAATAAAGAGGGTGAGTTATAGGCAGAAACAAACAAATATAACAGGCAAGGAGAAGAGACAGAAGAACCCTTAAATACCTTCCAGGAGAACTAAGGACAAAGGCAATAGGAGGAAGAAACAGAAGACCAGATAGGAAGGTAGAGCTGTCAATCACCAGGAGCAAGGAGCCAGGTTAACCCGTGGAGTGCTGGACGATTCCTGGCCCGAGTGTCGGCCAGGAATCAATCAAGATAGCAGGGAAGAAAACCCAGTTCACACTAGTGAACACAAATGTAGACACTATGTCAAAAACCACGGCTTACGTCGCAACGGCCATGGCCGGCGACCAGAACTCAACGCTGGGGTTCTTTCTGGCATGATCATGACAGTAACCCCCGCCTCAACAGATCCTCTATGTTTAGCAGAATGGACCTGGTGAATTCTTTCCTTTTCCAGCTTGGGGGCATGTTTTGCAGATGAGACTCGGAGGCGGACATATTTTGGTCTGGTTCGGCGGTTTTTTACTAGGTTTTTTTATTTTTAGTTGGGCGTTTTTTAGAGTCTTATGACTCCTAGCCCAGACTGTGCACAGTTGATTAACGGCGGTTTCTATTTTAGTTTTATCACCTGTAGTGACAGAATACGTGAAGTGGGAACCATCGTCACGGCAACAGCGGGCCAGCTTGGGAGGAGCAGAATTTTGTGAACTGGTAGTTGAGGGCACAAAATCTGAAGGCAAGGTGGTGACCACTACTCCCGAAGAAAGAATATTTTCAGGTTTCTCAATTGACAGATGCATAGATTCTCGTTCCGGGGCAGTCGAGTTGAGCTTTGCCCCTGGAGGGAGGTCTATAGGACAAACATCAGGCTGGTGTGGAGGCAGATGTTCCCCAACATCCCCATCAAAGACGCTAGAATTACATTCCGACATATCATGAGCATTAATTACAGCACACACCAAGGGATGCACTGTCTTTGAATGAGCACCACATTTGATCAACTCGGTGGTTCTCCAGTTGAACAACGGATTATGGAGGCGGAGCAAGGGCAACCCAAGAATAATATCTCCAGAGAGTTTCTCCATGACAAAAAATGAAAGTTTTTCAGTATGCGAACTCCCAACATTCAAAGTGACCTCAGCAGTACAAAATTTTATTCTTCCTCCGGTTAGTGAGGTAGAATCCACACCTGAAACAAAAAATGGAGAACACAAAGCAACAAGTTCCAAACCCAAGGCTTTAGCAACAGCCATACTGATGAAATTAGCAGCTGCACCCGAGTCAATCAGGGCACGACAAGCAAAAGTCTTGGAGCTAGAAACTAAGGTTACGGGCAAAACAAACTTGTTATCAGAGTTAGGAGGTACCTGTACATCCGAGTTACCTTCCTGGAAATTGTGCAGACGTTCGCTGTTACCTTGGGGTGAATTAGGCCTAATAGTACAGTCTCTCAGGAAATTGTCAGGCTTCCCGCAATAAAGGCACAAGGCGTTCTCCAAATGGTGTCTCCTCCTGGTGGCAGCAGACGTAAGACCCAACACCATGGGTTCTTCTCCAGAAGACTGAGAGGGAGATGGGAGAGAACTCTCAAAGAAGGAAGAAGCAGGTTTTACAGGAAAGCCTGACTTGAGCTGAACAGTTAAACCCCCTTGCTTTTCCCTGCGTCTCTCCCTTAGTCTTCTGTCAATAGTCACAGCTAGAGTCATAAAGTCACTCAGGGTCTCAGGGATTGGATGGCTGACCATAGCATCCTTCACGGCATCAGACAGTCCTTGTCTGAAAAGGGTCTTCAGAGGTTGGTCAGACCACCCGGTCAACGTACACCATTGGCGGAACTCGGAACAGTAGTCTTCAGCCGAGCGGCGGCCCTGCTGAATAGCTAGCAAATGAGTCTCCGCCCATGCCACACGGTTGGGGTTATCATAAACCTGTCCTAAAGCCAAAAAAAATCTGTCCATAGATCTCCACTCAGGGGCTTCAGAGGGTATAGCTAATGCCCAATCCTGAGGTGGGCCCTGGAGGAGAGACACAACAACTGCTACTCTCTCAGCCTCAGTGGGAAAATAGTTGAAGCGAAAAAATAAATTACATGATTCCCTAAAGGTTCGGAACCTGTCAGGATTTCCGTCAAAGCGATCAGGAAGAAGCATCTTAGACTTATGACGTATGCTAGGATCCACAAAAACAGGGGCAGGTAGGGACACAGACGGGGTGGCAAGTCCAGGTACCGGGTTAGTTATGGCATCCAGACGCTGCGAGACTTGATTAATAAGCCCCGCCATGCCCTGAAGCTGAGTTGTCAACTCATCCAAGCGGTCGGTGACCGACAAGTCGGTACTCATATTGAACCGCGAGGAGAGTCGACTGGGGTAGGGCCTGTTATAATGTAAGGGATCCGTCAGGGGCGCACGAACAGACACAGACAGCGTGAGGCCCTGACACTGATCCCAACCCCTGTCCCTGCCTTTTGGGGTGCCCGACTCCTTAATAGGTCAGCCCCAACCAGAAGACTGAACACTATACTTAATAGCGTGGAAACTCAAGACACAGAAAATCTATACATTCACAATAAGGGATGGTCAAGCAAGCCAAGTCGGTAACTATCGGGAACGCGGTACAAAGTCAGAAGGCAGAAGAATAAACGTGAAACAAGCAGAGTAAGATAACCAGGGAGGCACAGAATAAAGAGGGCGAGTTATAGGCAGAAACAAACCAATATAACAGGCAAGGAGAAGAGACAGAAGAACCCTTAAATACCTTCCAGGAGAACTAAGGACAAAGGCAATAGGAGGAAGAAACAGAAGACCAGATAGGAAGGTAGAGCTGTCAATCACCAGGAGCAAGGAGCCAGGTTAACCCGTGGAGTGCTGGACGATTCCTGGCCTGGGTGTCGGCCAGGAATCAATCAAGATAGCAGGGAAGAAAACCCAGTTCACACTAGTGAACACAAATGTAGACACTATGTCAAAAACCACGGCTTACGTCGCCGGCCATGGCCGGCGACCAGAACTCAACGCTGGGGTTCTTTCTGGCATGATCATGACAACCACAGGCTATATAAAGTCAGTTAAAGTACTCTATGTCATTGAGACTTCAACCTTATCTGCCTGCGACTCTTAGCTCTGCTTGAAGTATTCCAACCCGCTGTGCAGCAAGCTTTGGAGGTACTACAATCAGGCATCCTATTTCATCAACAGAATAACCCATCCGCTATTGAACATTTTGGTTTAATATGGATTAGTAACAGTACATACAAACTACAGCTACAAAAGCACAATCAAAATGAATATAAAATCTAAAGGATTACATAACAACACAAAACTTGTGTATTTATGTGTATTCTTGCCAGTGGAACTTGACATTCGGTTCTTGGTGGCAACCTTTATCTAGGGGGCTGTGCTTTGGTTTTGGAGTTTGGCCCCACACAAAATGTGGTAACTTTTCATAAACACATGCCATATTCCCTTTAGCCAGCCACATGACCTACAGATCATATCAAATGATTTCTTCTGCCTTCTAACTAATCCTCCCATCAAGTCATTTAGTGACAGATCCATAGCTCATTTTGTCTCTGATGCCAAAAGCAATAAGGAGACTAGTAATCCTTTAATATTCCACTTGCTTTGCCCAATCGCATGGAAAGAGAATGTAAGGGAACAAACCAGCAGGGAGTCAGATTACGGTTTGGCCGTAGACTCTGTAAAAATATATATGTGTTTTTAGCATGGACATAAGACAGAGTCAGTTACAGACATCATATGTTTCATATATTTGTCCCAAACAGTAAAATAAATATATTCAAGTCGACACGTGGTATCAGATTATATTTTAGTTTACTCCTGCTTTGAATGCTAGTGTTTATCTTCAGTATAATTTTATTTCGTGACTTGCAAATCGTCTAGGGCATAATAAAGTGAGGCCACATCTGTACAGTACTTCTGTTACACTGTAGTCACAATATGCTTACTAATAATGCTGTTCGCTACTGTAGTAGTCATTTGATATCTGACCTGCCAAGCTGTACAGCGATTAAAGTGTCTCAGTACAGGACTTCAATCATGCTTTCGCCTTACAGTTTATTCTGAAATCTCAGCCTTGTCAGGTTTGGTACATTGCACAGTAAATATTCCTCTGGTTAAATGGCATTGGATTCAGCTGTGTTACTGCTGTTGGTAAAACATTTGAGTTTATGCTCAACAAAAATTTAAATTTAACTCTAGAAAATCTGAAAAATATAATTTAAATATAAGTAACTTTTTAGTCTAAGACTGATTATCTTAACAAAATAAAAATGTATTTTCTTGTCTCACTACAAGGATCACTTTCTATGTTAAAGATCTTGCAAAAACAAGCCACTTTGCAATATATGTCCATTAACAGTGTCCTACCTATTCCTAGATATCCCCTCTTCTATGGGCTGCAACAGCTCCTCAGGTTACTATAGCTACAGAGCTGTTTGATCTCTCCTGATAGGCTACCAGCACTGGTTGCTATAGCTACAGACCTGGATTCTACTGCAACTTAGTAGAAGCAAGTAAACATGCCCCTGGACTCAAAATGAAACCAAGAAAACAGGACTGAGATAAGAGGAATCAATGTAGTGAGACAACCCCTTTAATATTGCGCTGCTATGTTTAAAATTTAATAATACTTATTGCGAGGGAGCCGAAACGTCGGTGTAAGCATGTGGAAATAAACTGTTTTTTCTTTTTCATCTGGAAGAGTGCTATGAAGAAATTTTTTTATTGTATCTTGATGCAGCTATTTTTCAAGCTTTAATCATTCCGCTGGCACCCCGCTTTTCATCAGGATTGTTCATACGAAGTGCTGCTGTTGCTACTTTTTTATTATATATATATATATGCCTATTGTAAACTTTTGACTTTGGCAAATATAAACAATTGACCTAAAATGGGTAAGGTTTATTCTGATTTCAGGTGATATAGTGAGATAAACATGCATATGTGGCAATCTGATCCTGATGAGCAATGATGGCTGACATGTAAAATTCTGGTTTCATCTATCTATCCATCTATTATATATATATATATATATATTATATATATATATATATATATATATATATATATATAATATATATATATATTATATATATATATATGGAAGAAAATAAGTATTTGATGCACTGGCGATTTTGCAAGTTTCCCACATACAAAAATGTAGAGGTCTATAGTTTTTATCGTAGGTACACTTCAACTGTGAGAGAATCTAAAAAAAAATCCAGAAAATCACATTGTTTGATTATTAAATAATTAATTAGAATTTTCTTGCATGAAATAAATATTTAATCACCTAACAACCAAAAAGAATTCTGGCTCTAACAGATCTGTTAGTTTTTCTTTAAGAATCACTCCTAATCTGCACTCATTAGCTTTATTAATTGCACCTGTTTGAACTTATTACCTGTATAAAAGAAACCTGTCTACATACCATCATAAATGCCTTAAAAAGTTCTCTCTCAATATTCAGGCATTTGGCAAAGATAAATAATTTTGGTAATTCTAAGTGACCTAAAACGGGAAGGTTTATTCTGATTTCATGTCAGATAGTGAGAAAAACATACATAAAAACATACATATGTGTCTTTTTCTATAGTGTATGTAAACTTCTGGTTTGAACTGTAGTCGGGAAGGTGTAGGTGGCAAAACTTGCAGTATTTGATACATGGCAAATTTGCAAGTTTTCCCACCTGCACCTTCCCACCTACAGTTCTCAAATGTTTATATGTATAAACAGTTGAAACCAGAAGTTTACATAGTTTACATACACTATAGAAAAAGACACATATTCATGTTTTTCTCACTATCTGACCTGATATCAGAATAAACTTGCCTGTTTTAGGTCACTTAGGATTACCAAAATTATTAATATTTGCCAAATGCCAGAATAATGACAGAGAAATAATTTTTGAAGGCCTTTTTATTACTTTCTGCAAAGTCAAAAGTTCACATACACTAGGATTATTATGCCTTTAAACAATTTGGGAAAGTCCATATAATGATGTCATGTATTTGGGAGCTTCTGAGAAACACCTGTGGATGTATTTAAAATCACACCAGAAACACATTGCAGAAACACATCATAGGAAAGTCTAAAAAAATCAGCCAAGATATCAGGAAGAGAATTGTGTACTTGCACAAGTCTGGATCATCCTTGGGTGCAATTTCCAGATGTCTGAAGATGCCTCGTTCATCTGTGCAAACAATTATACACAAGAACAAACAAAATGGGAATGTCCAGCTATCATACTGCTCAGGAAGGAGATGGGTTCTGTGTCTCATAGATGAATGTGGTTTGGTCTAACATGTGCATATCAACACAAGAACAAAAGCAAAAGTTTTTGTGAAGATGGTGGGGGAAGCTGGTAAGATTGTGTCATTACCCATAGTGAAAAGAGTACTATATCAACATGGGCTGAAAGGCCACTCTGCCAGGAAGAAGCTATTACTCCAAAATAAAAATATAAAAGCAGATTAATGTTTGTAAGTGAACACAGGAACACAGACCTACATTTGAAAATGGGTCTTCCAAATGGACAATGACCCAAAGCATACTGTCAAACTAGTTACAAAGTGTCTTAAGGATAACCAAGTCAAAGTTTTGGAGTGACCATCACAAAGCCCTTATTTCAATCCTATTGTAAACTTTTGACTTTGCAGAAAGTAATAAAAATGCCTTAAAAACGATCTTTCTCTCATTATTCTGGCATTTGGCAAATATAAATAATTGACGGGTAAGGTTTATTCTGATTTCAGGTCATATAGTGAGAAAACCTTGCATATGTGGCTTTTTATATAGTGTATGTAAATTTCTGGTTTTAATTGTAGTTAAGAAATTTATTTGTTAATATGGTAATCAGATCCCAGTGAGCAATGTATATATATATATATATATAAATCAAGAAATCAACGGAAGAGGGGGCTAATAGATCGAGAAAATAGATGAACGGTCAAGTTCGGTGGAGCAATCTTGATATGGGGTTGTCTCACAGCCAAGGGCATTGGACCAAGATCTATGGTGATCTCAATGCTGAGCTATATGTGAGAGTCCTACAAGATGAGTTTTTATATAGTATATGTAAATTTCTGGTTTCAACTGTGTGTGTGTGTGTGTCTAGATATATATATATATATATATATATATATATATATATATATATATATATATTATATAATATACAATGAAAAAAGAAAAATCCACGGCACTCACACATAGAATAGGCAAAAGAGTGTTTATTTCTCCATGCTTAAAAAAGCGACGTTTCAGCCCCCTCACAGAGCCTTTGTCATGACCTGCTTCACAAAGGCTCTGTGAGGGGGTAGAAACTCGCTTTTTAAGCATGGAGGAATAAACACACTTTTTGCTTATTCTAGGTGTGGAGTGCCGTGATTTTCTTTTACATGTGTTTTTGGAGCTTATACACTAAGTGTCGCGCTGGCACCCGGTCTAACCTATTTTTCTTGTCATCCTCGAGTGTGCTTTTTTCTCTGTATATTATATATATATTATATATATAATATTATTATTTATACATACATATATATATAAATATATATTTTATATATATATACATACATATATATACATATATATAAAATAATACATATATATAATATTATATAAAATTATACATATATATATATACAATTATACATAAAATTATATACATAATATATATACATAATATATACATATATTATACAATATATTATATATACATATATATAAAATTACACATTTTATATATATACAATATAAAATTATATATACATATATATATATATACACTATATAAATACACATATATATAAAATACACATATATATATACATACATATAATATATATACATATTTATATATATATATACAATATAATATATACATATATATATACATATATAAAATACATATAATATATAATATATACATATATATAATATTATATATATATAATAAATACACATATATATAACAATATATATATAATACATATATATATAACATATATATATATAATATAAAATAAATATATAATTATAATATATATAATATTAAAACATATACAATATATATACATATATATATATATATATACATATATAATATATATATACAAAATATATAATAAAATAAATATATATATACATATATATATATATATATATAAATAAAATTATATATATACATATAATATATATATATATATATATATATATATATATATATATATATGTTTAATGTGTGATTCCAGAAAGGTGCAGTACCAAAAAAAAAAACAGCAGAGAAAGATGGATGCCAGCAAAAAATCTTTGATTTCCAAAGCCGTCTATGCTGTCCAGGTTACGCTTTTTAGTGGGGAGTGGTTAGTTGCTAGTCTCTTTATAAAGCTCATTTGGCTTGGCAGCAGAGCACAGAGTATAGTGTCTATCTTCAGAAATCTAGTCTAGTAATTTTCTAGTATTCTGTTACCAGTGTCCACTATTTTTGTGTACCTAGTTCAGTCCTTAGAGATTGAGTCTTGAAGTCTGTCAGTTTTCCCCATTACTATGTAACCTAGTCTGCACCACACAGTGGGCACTGCAGACTTCAGTGAGGGTCAATCCAGCTGCAGGTGCCTAAATAATATAATACAGTGAGGCTGTAATGTACTGTAATGTGCTGTAAGAGAATGAAAATTAATATCTACGTGCACACCTGCTTATGTAGATAAAGAGACCTTCTTATTGTCAGTTACAGTGAAATATCAAACAACATACTCATAAATCATATATCCATATGTAACAGTAAAAGGAACAAACTTATCAGTGGGCTCGGAACAGCAGCTTGGGATCAGACAATTCTGTGGAGTGATGGTCCTCAAGTGCAAGAGTTGAGATGATATGTTTTCCCTGATAAGCCCTAAAAGGACTACAATAGCCTCTCTGTCCCCAAAACAACAGCATCATCTGGAACCTGCCCCTGTACAAATTGTCCTTAAATTAACCATTCACTTAATGTGAAGAAAAGTGTCCTTTCTTGCATGAGGGGGACCTACATAATATTATGCAAGTGATTTCAATGTTATGACTACTCAGTGTATGTCTGATCCATTGAAAATAAATGTACAGGTACATTTATATAGACAAATATATTCCTCAATATTCTTTAATATATTACTCAATATTCCTCAGTTAGCCAATATCTAAAGCAGTAAATAATAATAGTAACAGCTTTTTTATGTATGTTTGGCTTAGAGAACCACCTCAGAAGTGCAAGGATTGGTTCTTAAAGGGATTTTGAGAGAAAAAAGAAAAGTAATTTTCAGCTCACCTATACTCCATGTAACGGCTGCAGGGAAATGTGGGTTCTGGAGCGCTGTCCCCACAAGCAGCAATGTAGCAGACCAGGAAGGGTAATCCAGCAGCCAGTCCAAACGTTTTTTGTCAAAGGTAAAAAATAGTAGCTTTATTTGGTCAATTTAAAACATCCAAACATCTCAGAGGAAACATGATGGTGTTGCACACCGACGCATTTCGAGAGACTCCTCCCTTAATCATGGTGTGACGAAGTGGATACGTAGCTTTCTTTTAAAGGCCATAAATTAGCATAACAAAGAAAATCATATGTACCACTATATAAATCAATCACGAAGATATAATAAAAAAAAAACCACACATGTGGAAGTAATCAGGGGACGAGAGGAGAAGGACATGAGTAAAATAAGTAATATTCACAAAAAAATAAAAAAAAAGAAAAATATATATACAATAGTAAAATTATATACATCTAATAATGGACATAATGTCTTGTCTTTTATTAAGGCCGTGGGGGAAAGCGGGTATTCAAATTTGTACTATCATCACGCCTCTCAGTGATAATAATTTTTCTCTGAGATCTCCCTCCTTCTTTTGCGGATTATGACACAATTTCGATGCCATTGCATTGGAATGATTTCAGGTTGCCTGCAGGTATTAGCAAAATGCCGTGATACCGTGGAGAAATGTGTGGACTCTGCTTGCTGACAGTGTCAGGTTTATGCCGGCAAATTCTCGTTTTTAAGTTTTCGAGGTCCTGCGACTACTTATTGGAGCTGGCATGATACTGCAGGTAATAAGATAAATTATGTTACGTGTACAGCAATTAATATTACGTTTTAATTTTAATTGTTTATTTTTTGTAGTAGTTGCTGTGAAATTTTGTACTTGATCATATCTATTGGCAATAAAAAGTAATTGACATAGTATGTCCGCAGCATAGAAGCCTTGTACATGATTACCAGTGTTGGTATGAGTGGAAATTTTTGTTGAGAATAAACCTAGGACGAAAGGATATTACCTAGTGAAGGGGCTCTTCTTCGCATACAAAAGTTGATTTTCATCTTTAATGAACTTTCCACATATTAGATAGTATATTACAAAAGGGAAGGTTCAGCAATTCTGTGGAGTGATCGGTCCTCAAGTGCATGAGTTGAGTTGATATGTTTTTCCCGGATAAGCCATAACAAGGACTACAATAGCCTCTCTGTCCCCAAAAATAACAGCATATCTGGAACTGCCCCCTTTACAAAATGTCCTATAAATTAGCCATTCATTAATGTGAAGAAAAGTGTCCTTTCTTGCATGAGGGGGACCTACATAATATTATGCAAGTGATTTCAATGTTATGACTAATCAGTGTATGTCTGATCCATTGAAAATAAATATACAGGTTACATTTTACTATATAGGTCAAATTATTCCTTCAATATTTCTTTAATATAGTTACTCAATATTTCCTCAGTTAGACCAATATTTAAGCAGTAGAAAATAATATAGTAATAGCTTTTTTATGTATGTTCTTGGCTTAGAGAACCACTCAGAAGTGCAAGGATTGGTTATTAAAGGGATTTTGCCACCAGTAAAAATGACTGTGGGAAGCTTGAAAAATGAATTAACAAACATTCTTCACCCATTAATCATTTATTAAAAATTCTGAACGTATTTGTTTTAGCTGCATCCTTAGTGACTCCATTGATTTCAGATCATCTACAGGGGATACGACCAGGGCTGATGAGGCTCTTAGTCCTGATAAGACATGACCACGACATCACCTCTCCTTTCAGGCAGCTACTGAGTGTTTAAGCCCCAGGTGCTATCACTCTACTCCTGTCCTCTGTACTTCTTAGTAAGTAGTCAAATAGTGCAAATAAATAAAAAGAAACCTCAATGAGGTATGTGTATTATACTAATTAATGCGGACCACAGAGCTGACAAATCAATCTGCAGTAGTAATTGATCAAGAATTATACATGTATATAATTATACATATGTAATCAGCTTCTGTCATTTCAGAGATCTATGCCCCCTGTAGTATTAGATATATATGCACCCTGTAGAAATGATAAATATATGGGCATCTGTAGTAAAGATAATCATCTTAGGGCCCTTTGTAATATTACGTAAAATAAATATAGGACCCCTGTGTAATATTAAATATATGGCCCCTGTAGTAGTAACAAATAAATATTAGGCCCCCTGTTTGTATTTATAAATCATATATGGCCCCTGTAGTTGTAAATAAATTCATATATGGCCCCCGTTGTTTTATAAATTCATATATGGACCCTGTAGCTATAATAAAATTCATGTATGGCACCTATTGTTATAATAAAATTCATATTTGGACCCCATAGCTATAATAAACTTCATTATATGGCCCCTGTAAGTTATAATAATTTTCATATATTGCCGCTGTTGCTATAATAAATTAATATTATTGCCTCCTGTAGCTATAATAAATTCATATATGGACCCATGTTATACTAAATTATAGATGGCCCCCATAGCTATAAAAATTTCATATATGGCCCCTGTGTTATATAAATTCATAATTTGCCCCTGTAGCTTAATAAATTCAATATATTGCTATCCTGTAGCTATAAGATCATATACTGGCCCCCCATAGTTATACTAAATTTATATATGGCCCCCTAGCTATAATAAATTCATATATGGCCCCTGTAGATATAATAAATTCATATATTGCCCCCTGTAGTATAATAAATTTCCTATATTGCCCCCTGTAGGCTATAATAAATTAATATATTGCCTCCTGTAGCTATACAAACTCATATTTGCCGTAGCTATAATAAATTCATATATTGCCCCCGTAGCTATAATAAATTCCTATACTGCCCCCGTAGCTATAATAAATTCATATATGGCCCCCATAGTTATACTAAATTCATATATGGCCCCCAGAGTATAACTAAATTATATATGAGCACCAATAGCTATATAAATTCATATAATATGCACCCGCATAGCAATATTAAATTCATATATTGCCCCCATAGTTATACTAAAATTCATATATGGCCCCCATAGCTATAATAAAATTCATATATGGCCCACTGTTAGTTATAATAAATTCATATATTGCCCTGTAGTATAAATAAATTCATATATAGCCTCCTGTAGCTATAATCGAAATTATATATGCCCCCATAGTTATACTAAATTTTATATATGGCCCCCATAGCTATAATAAATTCATATATGGGCCCTGTATTTATAATAAAATTCATTATATTGCCCCCTGTAGCTATATTAAAATTCATATATTGCCCATTAGCTATAATAAATTTAATATATGCCCCCGTAGCTATAATAACATTCATATATTGCCCCCGTAGCTCCAATGAATTCATATACTGCCCCCGTAGCTATATAAATTCATTTATGGCCCCCATAGTTACACTAATTTCATATATGCCCCTATAGCCTATAATAAATTCATATTTTGCACCCCTTAGCTATAATAAATCATAATATTTGACCCCTTAGCTATAATAAATTCATATGATGCCCCCATAGCTTTTTGTATAATTCATAATATTGCCACCATAGATATAATAAATTCTTTATGGCCCCCATAGCTTTAATAAAATTCATATATTGGCCCCCATAGCTTTTTAGCTAAATTCATATATTGGCCCCCAATAGCTATAATAATAATTCATATATGGCCCCCATAGCTTTAATAAATTCATATATGGCCCCCATAGTATAATAAATCAATATGGCCCCCATAGCTTTAGTAAATTCATATATTGCCCCCATAGTTTTTTTTAATAAAAAAAAATAAATATTCTGCCCCCATCGATATAATAAATTATATAATTTCCCCTTGTACGGCTATAATAAATTCAAATATTGCCCCCATAGCTTTATAAATTAATATACTGCCCCCATAGCTATAATAAAATTCACTATATCCCCTGTAGTGGCCAAGCTTGTGATATAAAAAATAAAAGAAAGAAAGAAGAAGAAACAAGAAAAAAAGTTTCTCACCAATACCGGATTCCCATGCAGAGCTGCTTCCAGGAGCCCGCCGTCCCAGTGAGACCGAGCGGTGCGAGGGGTGTGGACGACAACCTTGCATCACATCCCCACTGCCGCAGCTGTACTGTAGATGCAGATGGCTACAGTGAGCGGCCGCATCTAAGCGATGGGAAAGAGGGACGGTAATGCACTGCCCCTGCTCTCCTTCTATTGTGAGAGCCGCACGATGTGTGCAGCTGCTAGGTCTGCGCGAGCAGATGCCGACCGCCTGGAATAAAGTCACCGGGCGGTCGGTATCAAGTGTAGCCGGCGCCGCGGACCGGCAGAAGATGCGCCACGGCCCGGATAGTTTAGGTGAGTGAATAAAGAAACCGAGAAAACTGAGTTTTCTCAGTAAACTTACAGTAGTTCAACTAGACTATTGATAAGTGTATTATTATGTGCCTAGATTTTTCATGCAATACTGCTGGTTCAAGTTGGCCCTAGCTAAGCCTAGATAAAGCTGCTATAAGTAAATGATTTAAAATCTGCTGTACCTTTAAGAAACACTGCCTCTAGAACTATTGCACGAGAGCTATTCAGCATGTTTGCTTGGACCAGGATAACCCACACATCCTGACTATTCAAAGCATGTTGTTTATGTAGTGGGTAATAAAAAGTCTGTGCAAGCTGTTTAAAATCAGATACATTAATACTTCTATGTATCAGCCTCAAAGAGATGGGTTAGTAGGAAATATACAACCCTAATGCCTACAGTGCATTGAAAGAGCTAGTGAAAAAAGATATGCTGTAATAAGGATTTATTTCCACACAAACATGCTGTATATATATTTGTTTCAATGCATATATACATATATTTAGAAATTACAGCCTTTATGTTTTATGGATTATTTGGTGTACTGCTCTTTTCTGGAATGATGTGTGTGTATACATATATATTTGTATTTTCAGAAAAGAGCAGTACACCGAGAAATCCAGAAAACATAAAGAGAGATGGGTGCCAGCAAAAGATCTCTGATTTCAAAAACTTGCTTAAAATTAAAAAAAAACTTCATGATACTCCGCACAGAAAAATATGGTACAAAAGAGTAGTTTTATTCCTTCATGTTGAAAAGTGAAATTTCAGCTTTGTCAGAAAGCCTTTGCAGAAGTCTATTGTTACCTAACTGGTTCATTTCCAATTTAGCCATGTTAATTGGCTACGGATGTTTGATGCTCCCAAAGTCATGTTCTACAGAAAATAACATAAATTATTTTATTTCTAAGGATGTAATGGTTTTATTTAGGGAAGTGCCAGAAGCCTACAGGGCTTTCACACTTTGAATTGATTTATGGCTGTCATCCTCCCTTTAAGTTTACTTGATAAAACCAAGGTAACAAATATCACTAGAAAAAGTGTCATTATTAAAAAGAAATAGAATATGTAATAAAATGTTAAGAAAGGCTACCAACCGGTGTGTAATCCTTTGGTGGAAGTGGTCAAGGAGGGTGTAAAGAATAGGGCAGAATTTTCACAACCTACCTGCAAGAGTCAGAAGTTTTTAAACCCTATGACAAAGATCTTTTTTCTAGTTACCCAAGGGCATAGGTTTAGTAGATGTAGGGTTAGAAGCGACTTCTACCCAAACCATGAGACCTAAGAGGGGCCCAATGGCCTTTCTGCCTCATATGACACCAGTACTAAAATGTCACCATTGTATGTGCGAAAGGTAGTGAGGGTGAATAATGGACCACCATGCCAGATGCAATAAGTAACCCAAAAACATACCAAGTTCTCTATTTTTCATAGATAGGTACAATGTTCTTTGTCATGCCTTATTTTTGTATCTGTGAACTGATATGACCTTGCCAAAAAGCTGCCAGTTTTGTCTCATCTAGTCAAAAAGACGATGTTTCAAGAATCTGTGCGGCTTGTCAATTTTGGCACACTCTGGTATTGCTTTTTAGTGCTCTTGCTTTTAAGGCCACGTTCACACAGGCTTATTTCGGACGGATTTGCCGACGGATTGACGATCGTCAATCCGTCGGCAATCCACGTCGAAATAAGTCACAGCCTATTTTCTATTGAATTTCAATAGAAAATACGGCGTCGTTCACACGAACGCCCCAAAATTCCGTTCCGGATTGCCGCCCGAGGATTGACGTCGGCAATCCGGACGGAAAACAATTGTCATGTCAATTATTTACGGACGGATTCACCACCTACAATGATTGTAGATGGTGAATCCGTCGGGGGAAATCAGTTTACAAATAAGTGCCACACTTAGTGGACACTTATTTGCAACTGATTTTAACTGATTTCAGAACGTATTTTACATCGGAAATCCGTTGTAAATACGTTCTGAAATAAGCCGTGTGAACGAGGCCTAACAGTGTTTTCCTTCTCAGACATCTTCCATTAAGTCCACTTTGGCAAAGACAGCAACAGATGGTGCGATGTACCTTGACCATAGAGTTCACCTCAAATTTCTTTCGAAGTTATTCTGGGCTCTTTGGCAACCATTAGTATTATCCATCTCCTTTCTTGTCATGTAATCAATTTTCCTTTGCAAGCATGTCCAGGGAGGTTGGAGGTTGGCTACAGACTGACTGAATTGAAGGACACCTGTGATGATAATTTAAGGGGCACACCTTAGTTTAACATGTCCTATGATTCAAATTATTTTCACAATCTTTTAAGAAGGGTACCATCATTTTTGTTGAATTTTTCGTCTGAACCCAACAGTTCAACATTGCATATTTCTGATTTTATTCATTGATTTTCATTGAACTTTAAATGTTTTTTACTAGAGGATGGCGAATTGCTCAAAAATTAGATTCGCCGACAAAAATTATCTTCGTCCCGAATTATGTGGGGACAAATTGCATTAAAAAAATCAGCTTATTTCCTGGCTGCAGGAGCCATAGTAGGGTGCTGTAGAAAACATTGTGCCATGCTTAAATTTGCAGAGGGAGCTTGTTTGGTCTTCATATAATGCTGTGTTTTGTATGACATGCACATGGACTCCGCCGCTATTAGAATTGCTTCACCTCTTCTCATTTCCGGGACACTTTACGGGGGCAAAACTGACCAAAAAACTGAAGCGGAATGCAGCCTGATAAAGTCATGTCAGCACCAGCTGGAAAAAAAAGAAGCTGAGGGCTAAGATCCTACAATAGCGTCAAAGAACACAATAGTAGGTTCCTGGAGCCGCCACAGGTCGCAGCACAGTAAGGGGATGTCACAGCAGGGTCACCTGCGAGGCCCAAGCTTCGGTGTCATCTAGCGGCCATGTGTTGACCAAACACTTGGGTCATACACTTTCTCCCAGAATGACATCTGACAACCCAGCCGAGAGTCGGTGGTTTGTCACACACCAAACCCTTAGTTGGATGGCCGGGAACAGGTGAGGGGCCTCACCTCTCCTCAAAACATACCTCTGTCCCCCCCCCCCCCCCCCCCCCCCCCCCTCAGTCTCGCTTCCCAGACTATTTGACGACAGTGGGCAGCAAGAGGTGGAGAAGGACATCCAGTGTTCTTGCAGAAGCGGCAAATAATGATGATTGAGTGTTGCAATGGGCGGGTTATGCTCGTGGTGGTCTGGCTTTGTACAGTGACACCGTTGAGGTGGGACGGCAGTGACAGGCAAACACTATCAATGTAGCGATCGCATTGGGAGCTGGGTGAAGCATGCAAGGCCTGGGACAATGTAAGGGGCCTAGTTAAACAAGGCATAAAGTGCCCCCCAAATGGAATTCAGCACACTACAATGCCTACTTGTGCACCCCTTTTCTCCCCGGATAAAATTGCGCCTTACCCTCTGACTACCCAGTGTCCGGCCCTGGAAGCATTTACGTTTTCTTTACATTAAGGGCGACTCACCCCCCCACACGACCTCCCCCCCCCCCGCTGTATGAATTCTCGCACGTTCTGGGGCGCACCTTTCGCCAGTTTTCGATAAAATTTGCGCCTGATTTATGTCGGCTCTGGGGCGCGCCTCATACATACTATGTAAAGTTCCACAGCGCCTCGCCAGTGTTTGAGGCGCAGTGCGGGGACATAGGGCGCAGTGCGGCGACTGAGCTAAAGATTCGCCGACGGAGGTTGGTGCGCGCATACATGCGGTGTTAAAGTCCGCGCGCCTCACCCAGTGTGTGGGGCGCAAGTGAGGGGCACTGAGGCGCAGTGTGGGGCCACGCCTGAGTTCGCCGTACGAGGAGGTGCGCTCCTACAGGGCGGGGAAAAAGTTCTCTGCGCCTCGCCTCGTGTGTTTCATTTTTTAGGGCGCAGTGCCGGGGGACTTAGGGCAGAAGGGACTGCGCCGAAGATGAGTTCCGATTCGAGGACAGGCTGGAAAACACGAGAAATCATTTAAAGATGTCCGTGCGGGTATGATCAAAAAATCGCCTTTTAAAGGCGGAAATCATTCTCAGAAAGAGCTCAAACCTCAAAAAA
Organism: Phyllomedusa bahiana; assembly: GCA_025379985.1. NCBI lineage: Eukaryota > Metazoa > Chordata > Amphibia > Anura > Hylidae > Phyllomedusa > Phyllomedusa bahiana. Next base: position 37,823 of record JAODAL010037565.1, read on the forward strand.
TAAAAAAATACATAAAAAATAATTCACTTTCCAAAATTCAGAACGCCGCATATCAAGATTTTGGATATTGTAATTTGCCGTTAAATACAGTAATTAAAATTCTGAAAGCTATTCTAATTGGTCGGCAGAACCGGAACACATCGGAATTGGAGCGTCAGTGAAACCATTAAAAACCTATGGAGAACTAGTGACCAATCAAAAATCAAAGGCGGGACAGTTCACAAAATACAGTAAAAATGCAGAAAAGAGCTAATTGGCTGGAGTAGACGGGGACTTGGCTATCTCGGCCAATCAGAATAGGAGCGACAGGGAACCCATTACAACTATGGAGAAGTTTTGGACCAATCAAATCAAAGGCGGGACAGTTCAAAATACAGTAAAAATGCTGAAAAAGAGCTAGATTGGCTGAGCTAGCGATGTGAGGGGCTTGGCATCCAGCCAATCAGAGGGCTAGCTACTTTGTCCCGTTGTAGTCTATGGAAAGATCGGCGCAATGCAATCTCGGCTGCTCAGCGCCGTGCGGCATGGAGTATGAATAAAAAAATCATTTTTATTAAGTGTAAAACTATTATCGAAAAGCGCTAAACCTTCTATAAAAATAAAATCAGTTAAATCCCTAACAACGCATTTGTCGCCGAGACCGGCGCTACATCAGGAATGGCAATATACAGTAGTGCCGGGTAATCCACTAATTCAAATTGTTTCAGCTCTTCTGATTGGTCGGCTTAAACCAGCCAATCAGAATAGGAGCGAAGGTGGCCCATTCTAACCTGGGGATTGCCTGAAAGGAGAACTAGATTGACCAATCTATCGAGAATAGTAAAGGCAGAAGACTATTACTAGGGCTGTGCTAGCCAATCAGAGCCGATACTTCTCAATCTATGGAAGCAAATTATTGACCAATTGGGTATTCCAATGGGAGAGCGACAGTCTTGCAGAAAAATACAGCGTAATGTAAATCAGAAGGCGATGTTAAAAAGAACAATAATATGGGAAGAAAAAAAATATTCATAAAATCTGTTTATTTCTTTATTGTTGTTAGCCAATATTGTAGGGGACGAAAATAAAGAAATAAACATGATTATGAATAATTTTTTTTTTCGTTACCCCAATTAGTTCATTATATACAATCGGACAACTCTGTAGTCTTATCATTTGATTTCGCATGTACAGTTTTATTCCAGATTGCATTAGGAAAACCCATAAGAGCGTCCTCGCTCTCCCCTTGGTCCAAATAACCGGCCTCTTTTAATTTAGCCAATCACAAACAGAGCTCGCTCTGCATTTCTTTTCCCATAGAACTCTATGAGAAAGTAGCTCGCGCTCTGATTGGCTAAGCTGGACGAGCCCCCGCTAGCTCAACCAATCAGCTCTTTTCTGACTTTTTACTGTATTTTGAACTGTCCCGCCTTTGAATATGATTGGTCAATATTTCTCCATAGGTTAGAATGGGTCCCTGTCGCTCCTATTCTAATTGGTCAATTCTCCTCCATAGGTTAGAATGGGCCACTGTCGCTCCTATTCTGATTGGCTGGTTTATGCCGACCAATCAGAAGAGCTTAAACAATTTGAATTACTGTATTTCCCGGCAATTCTCTATATTGCAATTCCCTATGTAGCGCCGATCTCGGCGACAAATGCGTTGTTAGGGATTTAACTGTTTTATTTTTAGAGAAGGTTTCAGCGCTTTATCGATAATTTTACACTTAATAAAAATATTTTTTTATTATACTCCCATGGCTCCGCACGGCGCTCAAGCACCGAGATATGCATTGGCAGCCCGCATCTCTCGCATAGACTACAATGGGATTAGAATCAAGTATGCTTCCGCTCTGATTGGCCGAGATAGCCAAGCCCCCGCTAGCTCAACCAATCAGCTCTTTTCTGCATTTTTACTGTATTTTTGAACTGTCCCGCCTTTGATTTTGATTGGTCAATATTCTCCATAGGTTTTAATGGTTCACTGTCGCTCCTATTCTGATTGGCTGGTTTTATGCCGACCAATGAGAATAGCTTTTCAGAATTTGAATTACTGTATTTCCCGGCAATTTCCAATATCCTAATTCCTTGATGTTGCGCCGTTCTAGATTTTTGGAAAGTGATTTTTTTATTATTTTTTATTTTTGAGGTTTGAGCTCTTTTTCTGAGAATGTTTTCGCCTTTATAAAGGCGATTTTTTGGAATCATACTCCATGCGCACGGAGCTGAGGCCGAGATTTCTGTTGCGATCTTCTATTTCTCTCATGTTCCGTTCTCGCATCACTTCGCCTCCGCCGGAGCATTTAGACCAAGAATCAACTAGGTCTGCTGCCGGAGCTGCCGAGCGCTGCAATGCGCCGCACTTTGCCGACTCGCGATCTTACATGCCCCGAGTTTTCGAGCGCGCCGTCCCGTCCCGGAATGCCACACCGG